>JAOXNR010006070.1:0-34913 GCA_028571225.1 Parsonsia alboflavescens
GGAATCTCTGACAAAGGGTTAGATGGTATCTTTGTTCACGAAGGTTGAGGATGAGCTTAGAGGACTCAACCCGGGGAGGGAATTTTACTCTCTAAATAATAATATTTAACAAATATACCGAATCTAACTTTCTTTCGAAATTAATCTACTTCTCCACTCATAATGTAATTCTACTAAATTACTTAATGAAAGAAAAGATTTTAAAAAATAAAAAATAAACCAAAAAAATTTTACATTTTAGAGAGGTAAATGTTTATCAAAATTTGATATCAAAAAATAATAAACAATTCAATTATATGACAAAGAACATTTCATTTTTGCCTTCACTGAAAAATTTGTCAGATCTAAAGATCAAGCAAAGCAGGATTTGGGAATTTTATTCAATGCTTTCCGAAAGACGAATTTGGTAGAACAAATTTTTCCACAAATCATAAATGATTTCTTTCTTCTCCTTCAAATTTGAAAGAAATCTTATTATTTATTGCCATAAAATTTACAAGAATTCTAGTACTCAAACTGGAGATTTTTTCCCTTCAAATGGAATCAAAACAGAAGATCAATGATTCTAGAGATAAAAGTGAAGAAATTAAACTTACACGAGCTGTTGGGGTTGGAGGGATGAGGATTCTTGTGGACCTCTACCTACTTCCACTTCTAGACATCATTTCACTAATGAATTCGAAGGTTTTTAGGCTTTTATAAAGCATTATGTCTATGATCAAACAAACTACTATTGTAATGGTTGAATTCTTTGTTTCCTTGGTGTGACTTAATCAATTAATACACATATAGAGTGCATATCATATATATATATATATAACTTAGTGAATCAAGCAAACCTTTGGGGAAGTTATTTGACCATCATGTTTGATGCCACTGTGTTTTAGCCTTTTCTCAAAAAGGAAAGTGACTGTTGATGGATTGACATCTTGAACACACCCAAAAAAAGACAATGTAAATTTAAGAATTTATTACACTTAGAAACTCTCTTTTCATGAAATAGCTTCGTGGACTACTTCTAGATTTCAATTGCAAAAAAAAAGTGAGTGTGTTTGTTGGGGGGAGGGAAATTGTACTCTCTAAATAATAATTTTTAGCGAATATAGTGAATCTAATTTTCTTTTGAAATCAATCTACTTCTCCATACCAGTTATTGCAGAGTATAAATAAAGCAAGAAAGCAACAGGAGAGAACAGCTAAGAAGACTTACAGTGAAATTATAGAAGAGAAAGAGAGGTACTTCAAACTTCAAATTTTATTCAAATGAGAATATACAAAGTGAAAACATCGATAGTCCAAGACCTGCCTTCACTTCTAAAATTCAAACTATATATAGACATCTTTCGGAACTGAAATCCGGATTTCAATCCTACCTAATACCGAATTTAAAACATTTGAAATCTGCCAGGAAAAAACACAAGACTAATTATTACAATTGAATGACCTACCATGTTAAAGTTGGCCGAAAAAGTCAAAAAGAAAAAGTAAAGATGACCCACACACATTATTGCCATAAAAAATACAAATTAAGTGGCCAACATATTGGCCTACACAACGTCCTATCAGACTAGATGGAGATATTTCTCCTACCACATCAATCTTCTGCAATTTTAACTAGAGTTAAATTAACTCTAAGTCTTCAATCATCCATCTCCTTTTTTCAATTTTCCCTCCTAGTCTTGGACTGTGTGGTTAAGATGATTTCATCCCAGTATTCCTCCAAAGTCTTATCATGTAGACTTTTTTCATCTTCCAATGGTTAGCTGTCTGGAAGATATTCTTCATTTGAAGTAATAGACATCCTTTCAGAACTTTGGATGTCTGCAGATGCACTGCAAAATTGGTTCTTCATAAATTCCATGCATTTGACCACAATTTCTTCTCTAGTCAGAGAAGGATATTTCTTCTCAAATTATGACTTCATTTCATTTAAATCATATTTATTGGGTATGCTTTTCCCAGTACTTAATTGTAAGCCCTTCTAAACATATTGCTCAGTCTTTTCTTCAATTTCCTTAATGGTCCTATCCATAGGCCTTTGGGACCACCATCGGAAATGAAAATTTCTCATTAGAAAAAAAATTTCAAGATTATCCTTGGAAATGCTCACACCCAATTTCCATATCAAGGGCATGGTGAATTCGACATAGTAATACATTATACACTGCCCTGTTATAATATTACCATCATTATATTGAATTGGATGATGTGAAATCCAATCCTCATATTTTTCTTGGATGGCTTCAGGCATGAGACCCAATTTTGGACCAAATTTGTTCCACCATTGTAGAACCATGTAGGTATGGCCTCAGAATTGGAACGAAATTCCCTTCCAAACTGTAAAAACCAAGAATGTTTTTTCTTGGGATTTTCGTAATACAAGGTATTGGTCCACACATCATTATAATCACAATAATTATATTGGTATGTTGAACCTTGAGGGCTATTAGCCAGTTTTTTATTGACTATCCTCGTTTTGAATAGGTCCATACCCCAATCAATACAGTTTAAAACCTTTAATATAGCACATTTGCTATAATCAATGATTCCAGATAAAGTATTTCCATCAAATTATTTCCATTGAAGGAAAAACATATATCCACAGAACCTATACTCTCCAATATGGTCAAGTAAAACATTCTGGGCTTATACTTTCTTGCTGTATAAGCTCTTTGATCCAGATATTTCCGCATCAAATACCGTGGATAAACCATCCATGTGAGATCTTCTATTTCAATTAGAAGAATTTCTTCCTAAACTATGCCTTCAGCATATACTGGTTTAGCACTGACCACCTCTTTCATTGAGTGTTGGTTTTGTTATGGAGGTTTTTCTCCAAATGTAGATGGCTTTTTACCTAAATATTCTTTTAGGCTAATCAACTTTTTATGGGTCGAATTTCTTCCATTTCCTCCACTACCTTTACCACGAAGTTGATGCATGATCTTCTTCTTTTTGGCATCTTTCTTCATAAACCCTGGAAAAATTTAGTGGTTAGAAAATCAGGCAAGGAATTATATTCTCCTTTAATGTATACAATATCAAAATCAAATACAGATAATTGTGCTTGCCATCTAGTAAATATTTGCTTGGATACTAAATTTTTTACATCTTTTTCAATGATTTGTTTGGCAACATTGCAACCAATTCTTAATAAGAATTTTTTATTTAACAAATCATCTTGCATTTTATTAATGCATTTAACAATAGAAAGCAATTCTTTCTTAATTGTTGAATACTTCTTTTGGCTATCATTCCATTTACCCGAAGTATATTGAACTAATTCCTCTTGGTTATTAGTAGGATTTCTTTGTTTAAGAATTCCCCCATTACCTATATCTGAGGGAACAATCTAAACAATTTTATCAAAGAGTGGATTAGCTAATTTTAAACAAGGTAAATATTTTACTCTCTGTTTAATTTTCGTAACTGCAGCAGTATGACTGTCAGTCCATGGACTAGATTTCTTTTTTAATCTAACATAAAGAATTGCAGTATCTTCTGCTAAATTCTTATAATAGGAAGAAATATAATTAACTAAAATTCTTTGTAACTACTTTATATCAATTATCTCATCTGGGAACTTAGTAGCAAATTCAATTCTCCTTTCAATAGGGATCATTCCCCACCCCCCACAAAACCCCCCCAGAAATATTATGCATTAAAAATTTGACTTGTGTCAGAAATATTTTCATTTTAGGGGCTAAATCTACTAATCCATTCTTTAGTAACAATTGTTTAAACACTCTAAAATATATAAATTGCTAATCAATATCTTGTGAAAATACCAAGATATCATCAATATAGACTATAATAAAGTCTGAATATAGATTAAATATATCATTCATGATATGTTGAAACTCTGAAGGAGCATTCTTCATTCCAAAAGGCATCACATTCCATTCATAATGCCCATTAGGAACTACAAAGGCATATCTGTCTTGCTCCTTAATGTGGATTTGCCAATATTCAGATTTTGAATCAAACTTTGAATATCTCAAAACTTTATTTAATCTATCTAACAAGTCTTTCTTGTTAGGAATTGGGTACCTAATCCATTTTAGGATCTTTTTTAATGGTTTATAATTTATACCCAATCTTTGAACTCCTATTTCCTTCTCTGCATGTTTATTAACATAGAAGACAGTACAGCTCCAACGAGAATTTGAAGTTCTAATTAACTTCTTATCAAGAACACTTTTTATTTCTTTTTGGCAGAAATCAAGATATTCTTGGTTCATCTGACATGGTCTGGCGTTCATAGAGATATTTTTCTCTTCAAACCATGTTTGATAAGGTAGTTTTAGTATATGCTTTTACGTGTTCCAAAAAGCATTTTGGCAGATCACTACAAATTTCTCTATGAACTTTCTTTTGTTTTGTTATTGAGGAGTTTTTCCCCAACACTCATAATTTTATCTTCTTGATTTAATAAGTAATTTGGTTTTGTTTTAATAGAACCTCTTTTAGTTTAGACCATATAATTGTCTAGGGATCATTAGCAAATTTAAATTGAATTTTTCCTGATCTATACTTGGCATTTATTCCTGAGTTATCTACCTATATAGGCATAATCTCATTCAAAAATGGAGTGTCTAATATCACTTGTTGTGATAAATTTTTCACAAGTGCGAAAGAAGTAGGTATGCATACTTCTTTATTACAAACATGTGCATTGGACAGTTTATATTTGATGGGGGTTTATTCCCACTAGCTAAAGTAAGGCTCTGAACTGTTTTCTCAAAAAATTGATTAGGGTTTATTCTCTCATTAACACAGTTCATGTGAACTCCACTATCAACTAGAGCTATTAGATTTGGAACATAGTTATCTTATTATACCACTTCTGAGTAATTGAATGCTGAATCATATTCAGATACTCAGGAACTTCTTCTTTCTTAGAAGAAGAAGTAGATGCTACTAGAACACTATTTTGTTCCACAAGAAATAGTCTTTCTTCTATTTCTTGGTTTTTTATTCTGAAATCAACTATTTATGATTTAAATTCCTTAATCTCTCTTCTAAGGTCATTAGATGTGACTGGAGATTCTCTTTTCTGTTTAAGTCTATCAAAGGCCTCAGTCATTCGATAGACATTTTTAGGGGGTGTATATTCCTCCTTTTCCTTTTCAAATGTTATACATTTGCCAATTAGAGCCCTTTTAATTAAAGGATCTTGGACCTGATCAATTAATTTAATCAAGTCTTCTTGTGTTTGAGATAAAGTAGAAACTGTCGTACTCATCTCTGCTATTTGTTTGAAATAATTTAATTCATTGTTACAGTTGCATTCTGAAACTGCACTAGAGCTAGAAGAATAATAATCCTCTACATTTTCTTTCTAAGGAGAACTATTGTCCTCATTATCACCAAGTAATATTTTACTTAGTTTAGTTTGAGGTCTTCATCTTCTAAAGCCTCAAACTTTCTTTTGCTCTTGCAATTATTTGCATAGCAACCATATTTCCCACATCACCGGTTTGAGTAAGCCGAAAATCTTCATCTAGAATAACAACTTTTCATCTCATCTTTTGATCTATTTATTAAAAATAAAATTCCTCTGAATTTAATACACCTAACTTGTGTATTTTTTTTTAGGTTATAAGCTTTAAGAATTCACCCATTTGTAGGGGAAAATGCAAAATAAAACCATCCCTAACTAATGGACCTTTCATAAAACATGGAATAAACTTCCAAAATATTTTGACTCTTATACTCGTCTTAATTCTTACTATACATCTATGATATAGTGAAAAATAGGGCAAAATGTCCTTTTTCACATTACCCAACTTATACTTACGAGTGTCTAATTAATACTAAAAATTACTTAGCATTAAAATTTTGGCTTTCTTATTTCGTGTAATCGATATATACAGAGAAAAAAAATATATAATTATCCTTTCACTAGAATAGAAAGAGGCATTATTGGGCATTTTTTAAAGTATTGTTTGAAAGGTCTAAACTACAATCATGTCACTGTAGAAAAGCTATAACTGACACAATAATAGTTTATCTGATTGTGTAGTATATGCTTTCAGAGAACATAAGCAAGTTTGAACAAGAGGTGTAGAAATGATGTCTCCAATTAAAAGTCAATAAAGGTCTTCACGAGCTTCAATCCCTCCCATGTCATCGGTTTGAGTATGCTAAAAATCTTCATACAGAATAAAAACTTCTCATCTCTTCTTCTGATTTGTTTATTTAAAATAAAATTTTGAGGAACTTAATACACCTAACTTGTGTATTTTTGTAAGGTTATAAGCTTTAAGAATTTACCACTTTGTAGGGGGAAAAGCAAACCATCCCTAACTAAAGGCCCTTTTATAAAACTCGGAATAAGCTTGATAAATATTTTTTCTCTTATACTCTTCTTAAATCTTACTATACATCTATGATATTGTGAAAAATAGAGCTAAATGTCCTTTCTCACATTACTCGACTTACACTTATGAGTGTCTAATTAATACTAAAAAGTATTTAGCATTAAAAATTTGGCTTTCATATTTTGAGTAATCGATATATACGAGGAAAAAGAAATAAATAATTTAAATTTCACTAGAATAGCAAGAGGCATTGCAGGGCAATTTTAAAACTATTGTTTGAAAGGTTTAAACTGCAATCAGGTCACTCTAGAAAAGAGATAACCGACACAATAATAGTTTATCTGATTTTATAGTATATGCTTTCAGAGAACTTAAGAAAGTTTGAACAATAGGTGATGAAATGATGTCTATGATTAAAAGTCAATAGAGGTCTACTTGAGCTTCAATCCCACCCACGTGACCGGTTTGAGTAAGCTGAAAATCTTGATAGAGAATAATAACTTTTCATCTCGTCTTTTGAGCTATTTATTAAAAATGAAATTTCTCAGAATTTAATATACCTAACTTGTGTTTTATTATTATTTTTTTTAAAGGTTATTAGCTTTAAGAATTTATCACCTCGTAGGGGGAAAAGCGAATAAAACTATCCCATATAAAACTTGGGTTAAGCTTGCTATATATTTTTCCTGTATACTCTTCTTAAATCTTACTATACATCTTTGATATAGCGAAAAATAGAGCTAAATGTCCTTTCTCACATTACTCAACTTACACTTATGAGTGTCTAATTAATACTAAAAAGCATTAAGCATTATAATTTTGGCTTTCTTATTTCGAGTAATCGATATAGACAAGGTAAAAGAAATAAATAATTATACTTTCACTAGAATAGAAAGCACTGTTGGGCAATTTCAAACTATTGTTTGAAAGGTTTAAACTACAATCGAGTCACTCTAGAAAAGATATAACCGACACAATAATAGTTTATCTGATTGTATAGTATATGCATTCAAAGAACTTAAGAAAGTTTGAACAAGAGGTGTTGAAATGATGTCTACAATTAAAAGTCAATAGAGGTCTACTCGAACTTCTATCCCACCACGTGACCGGTTTGAGTAAGTTGAAAATCTTCATAGAGAATAATCACTTTTCATCTCGTCTTCTGATCTATTTATTAAAAATAAAATTTCTCATGTATTTTTTAAAGGTTAGAAGCTTTAAGAATTTACCATCCCTAACTAATGGCCCTTTTATAACACTTACAATAAGCGTGCTATATATTTTTCCTGTGATACTCTTCTTAAAAATCTCACTATACATCTATGATATAGAGCTAAAAGCCCTTTCTCACATTACTCAACTTACACTTATGAGTGTCTAATTAATACTAAAAAGTATTAATCAACAAATTTTGGCTTTCGTATTTCAAGAAATCGATATATGCAAGGAAAATGAAATAAATGATTATACTTTCACTAGAATTGCAAGAGGCATTGTTGGGCAATTTTTAAACTATTGTTTGAAAGGCTTAAACTGCAATCACGTCACTCAAGAAAAGACGTAGCCAACACAATAGTAGTTTATTTTATTGTATAGTATATGCTTCTAGAAAACTTAAGAAAGTTTGAACAGGTGCTATTGAAATGATGTCTACAATTAAAAGTCAATAGAGGTCTACTCGAGCTTGAATCCCTCCCAAGTCACCAGTTTGAGTAAGCTGAATATCTTCATAGAGAATAATAACTTTTCATCTCGTCTTCTAATCTATTTATTACAAATAAAATTTCTTGGCATTCGAAACCCCTAACTCGTGTATATTTTTTTTTAGTGTTATAAGCATTAAGAATTTACCAATTTGTATGGGGAAATGAAAAATAAAACCATCCCTAACTAATGGCCATCTTATAAAAGTGGGAATAAACGTCCTAAACATTTTTACTCTTATACTCTTCTTAAATCTTCCTATAAATCTATGATATAGTGAAAAATAAAGCTAGATGCGCTTTCTCACATTACTCGACTTACACTTATGAGTGTCTAATTAATACTAAATAGTATTAAGCATTAAAATTTTGGCTTTTGTATTTCGAGTAATCAATATAAACAAGGAAAAAGAAATAAATAATTATACTTTCACTAGAATAGCAAGAGGCATTGTTGGGCAATTTTGAAACTATTGTTTGAAAGGTTTAAACTGCAATCACGTCACCCTAGAAAAGAGTTAACCAAATAGTTTATCTGATTGTATAGTATATGCTTTCAGAGAACATAAGAAAGTTGGAACAGGAGGTGATGAAATGATGTCTACAATTAAAAGTCAATAGAGGTCTACTCGAGCTTCAATCCCACCCACGTCTACCGGTTTGAGTATGCTGAAAATATTCATTAAGAATAATAACTTCTCATCTTGTCTTCTGATATATTTATTAAAAATTAAATTTCTTGGAATTTTGATACACCTAAGTCGTGTATATATTGATTACTCTGATACGAAAGCCAAAATTTTATTGATTAATACTTTTTAGCATTAGTTCGACACTCATAAGTGTAAGTCGAGTAATGTGAGAAAGGACATTTAGTTCTATTTTCGACTATGTCATAGATGTATAGTAAGATTTAAGAAGAGTATAAGAGAAAAAATATTTAGCATGCATATTGCACGTTTTATAAAAGGGCCATTAGTTAGGGATGCTTTTATTTTGCATTTCCATCTACAAAGTGGTAAATTCTTAAAGCTTATAACCTTAAAGAAAAAAAAAAACTATGTTTTAGGTGCATCAAAATTCCTAGAAATTTTATTTTTAATAAATATATTAGAAGACGAGTTGAAAAGTTATTATTCTCTATGATGATTTTGATCTTACTCAAACCAGTGACACAGGAGGGATTGAAGCTCTAGTAGGCCTCTATTGACTTTTAATTGTAGATATTATTTCAACACCTTTCTTTCAAACTTTCTTAAGTTCACTGAAAGCATATACTATACAATGAGATAAAATATTATTATGTTTTTTTATATCTTTTTTAAAGTGACGTGATTGCAGTTGAAACCTTTCAAACAATAGTTTAAAAATTACCCAACAATGCCTCTTGCTATTCTAGTGAAAGTATATTTATTTATTTCCTTTTCCTTGTATGTATCTATTACTTGAAATACGAAAGCCAAAATTTTAATGCTTAATACTTTTTAGTATTAATTAGACACTCATAAGTGTATGTCCGGTAGTATGAGAAAGGACATTTAGCTCTATTTTTAACTATGTCATAGAAGAATAGTAAGATTTAAGAAGAGTATAAGAGTAAATATATTTAGAACGTTTATTCCAAGTTTTATAAGAGTTCCATTAGTTAGGGATGGTTTTATTTTTCATTTCTCCCCACAAAGTGGTAAATTCTTAAAGCTTATAACCTTAAAAAAATACATGAGTTAGGTGTATTAAATTCTGAGAAATTGTATATTTAATAAAAAGATTAGAAGTCGAGATGAAAAGTTGTTATTCTCTATGATGATTTTGAGCTTACTCAAACTGGTGATGCAGGAGGCATTGAAACTCGAGTAGACCTCTATTGACTTTTAATTATAGACATCATTTCAACAGCTTTTGTTGAAACTTTATTAAGTTCTCTGAAATGATGTCGGTTATTTCTTTTTTTGAGTGACATTATATCTTTTTATCTTATGTTATATCTTATTTTATAGGTTATAAAAAAGATATAACGTAAGATAATAAAGATATAATTGACACACTGAAATGATGTCGGTTATATCTTATTGTATAGTCAATAGCTAAATGCCTTTTTCACATTACTCGACTTACACTTATGTGTGCCAGTTAATACTAAAAAGTATTAAGCATTAAAATTTTGGCTTTCGTCTTTTGAGTAATCGATATATACAAAGAAAAAGAAATACATAATTATACTTTCACGAGAATAGCAAGAGGCATTGTTAGGCAATTTTAAAAGTATTGTTTGAAAGGTTTAAACTCCAATAACGTCACTCCAACAGCTTTTGTTGAAACTTTTAATTGTAGACATCATTTCAACGGTAAGATTTAAGAAGAGTATAATAGGAAAATTATATAGCAAGCTTATTCCAAGTATTATAATAGGGCCATGAGTTAGGGATGGTTTTATTTTGCTTTTATTTAGCAATGGTAATTTCTTAAAACTTATAATAATAAAAAAATACATGAGTTAGGTGCATTATATTCCATGAAATTTCATTTTTAATAAATATATCAGGACATGAAATGAAAAGTTATTATTCTCTATGAATATTTTCAGCATACTCAAATCAGTCACGTGGGAGGGATTGAGCTCGAGTAGACCTCTATTGACATTTAATTGTAGACATCATTTCAATACCTCTCGTTCAAACTTTCTTAAGTTTTTTGAAAGCATATACTATACAATCAGAAAAACTATTATTGTGTCGGTTATAACTTTTCTAGAGTGACGTTATTACAGTTTAAACCTTTCAAACAATAGTTTAAAATTTCCCAACAATGCCTCTTTCTATTCTAGTGAATGTATAATTATTTATTTCTCTTTCCTTGTATATATCGATTACTCGAAATACGAAAGCCAAAATGTTAATGCTTAATACTTTTTAGTATTAGTTAGACACTCATAAGTGTAAGTCGAGAAATGAGAGAAAGGACATTTTGCTCTATTTTTCATTATATCGTAGGTGTATCATAAGATTTAAGAACAGTATAATAAGAAAAATATATAGCAAGCTTAGTTCAAGTTTTCTAAATGGGCCATTATTTAGGGATGGATTTATTTTTCGTTTCCCAATCTGAAGTGGAAAATTCCTAAAGTTTATAAGCTTAAAAAAAAAAAAAACACGAGTTAGGTGTATAAAATTCCTTGATATTTAATTTTTAACAAATAGCACAGAAGACGAGATGAAAAGTTATTATTCTCTATGAAGATTTTCAGCTTACTCAAACCGGTGACATCTGTGGGCTTGAAGCTCAGGTAGAACTCTATTGACTTTTAATTGTAGACATCATTTCATCACCTCTGGTTCAAACTTTCTTATGTTCTCTGAAAGCATATACTATACAATCAGATAAACTATTCGGTTGTCACTTTTCTACGGTGACATGATTGCCGTTTAAACCTTTCAAACAATAATTTAAAAATTGCCCAACAATGCCTCTTGCTATTCTAGTGAAAGTATAATTATTTATTTCTTTTTCCTTGTTTACATTGATTACTCGAAATACAAAAGCCAAAATTTTAATGCTTAATACTATTTAGTATTAATTAGACACTCATCAGTGTAAGTCGAGTAATGTGAGAAAGGGCATCTAGCTCTATTTTTCACTATATCATAGATGTATAGTGAGATTTAAGTAGAGTATTACAAGAAAAATATATAGCACGCTTATTCCAAGTGTTATAAAAGGGCCATTAGTAAGGGATGGTAAATTATTAAAGCTTCTAACCTTGAAAAAATACACGACTTAGGTGTATTATTCCAAGAAATTTTATTTTTAATAAATAGATAAGAAGACGAGATGAAAAGTTATTATTCTCTACGAAGATTTTCATCTTACTCAAATTGGTCACGTGGGAGAGATTGAAGTTCGAGTAGGCCTCTATTGACTTTTAATTGTAGACATCATTTCAACACCTCTTGTTCAAACTTTCTTAAGTTCTCTGAAATCATATACTGTACAATTAGATAAACTATTATTGTGTCGGTTATATTATTTCAATGGTGACATGATTGCAGTTTAAACCTTTCAAACAACACTTTAAAAATTTCCCAACTATGCCTCTTTCTATTCTAGTGAAAGTATAATTATTTATTTCTTTTGGATTGTATATATCGATTACTCGAAAGTTGAAAGCCAAAATTTTAATGCTTAATAGTTTTTAGTATTAATTAGACATGCATAAGTGTAAGTCAAGTAATGTGAGAAAGGGCATTTAACTCTATTTTCACTATATCATAAATGTATAGTAAGATTTAAGAAGAGTATAATAGGAAAAATATATAGCACGCTTATTCCAAGTATTATAATCGGGCCATGAGTTTGGAATGGTTTTATTTTGCTTTTCCGCCTTTGAAGTGGTAGATTCCTGAAGCTTACAAGCTTAGAAAAAAAAAAAAACACGAGTTAGGCATATTAAATTTCGAGATATTTATTTTTTAATAAATAGCTCAAAAGACGAGATGAAAAGTTATTATTCTCTATGAAGATTTTCTACTTACTCTAACCAGTGGGGTAGGTGGGATTGAAGCTCGAGTAGACTTCTATTGGCTTTTAATTGTAGACATCATTTCATCACCACCTATTCAAATTTTCTTATGTTCTCTGAAAGCATATACTATACAATCAGATAAACTATTCGGTTATCACTTTTCTAGGGTGACGTGATTGTACTTTAAACCTTTCAAACCATAGTTTAAAAATTGCCTGACAATGCCTCTTGCTATTCTAGTGAAAGTATAATTATTTATTTCTTTTTCCTTGTTTATATCGATTACTCGAAATAGAAAAGCCAAAATTTTAATGCTTAATACTAATTAGTATTAATTAGACACTCATAAGTGTAAGTCAAGTAATGTGAAAAAGGGCATCTAGCTCTATTTTTTCACTATATTATAGATGTATAATGGGATTTAAGTAGAGTATTACTAGGAAAAATATATAGCATGCTTATTCTAAGTGTTATGGAAGGGCCATTAGTTGGGGATGGTAAATTCTTAAAGCTTCTAACCTTGAGAAAATATACGGGTTAGGTGTATTATTCTGAGAAATTTTATTTTTAATAAATAGATCAGAAGATGGGATAAAAAGTTATTATTCTCTATGAAGATTTTCATCTTACTCAAACTGGTCACATGGGAGGGATTGAAGCTTGAGTAGACCTGTATTATCTTTTAATTGTAGACATCATTTCAACACCTATTGTTCAAACGTTCTTAAGTTCTCAGAAATGATATACTATACAATCAGATAAACTATTATTGTGTCGGTTATATTATTTCTAGAGTGACGTGATTGCAGTTTAAACCCTTCAAACAATACTTTTAAAATTGCCTAACAATGCCTCTTGCTATTCTCTTGAAAGGATAATTATTTATTTCTTTTTCTTTGTATATATCGATTACTCAAAAGACGAAAGCCGAAATTTTAATGCTTAATACTTTTTAGTATTAACTAGGCACGCATAAGTGTAAGTCGAGTAATGTGAGAAAGGGCATTTAGCTCAATTTTTCAATATATCATAGATGTGTAGTAAGATTTAAGAATAGTATAATAGGAAAAATATATAGTTAGCTTATTCCAAGTTTTATAATAGGGCCATGAGTTAGGGATGGTTTTATTTTGCTTTTTGTTAGCGATGGTAAATCCTTAAAGCTTTTAAAAATAAAAATAAAAATACACGAGTTAGGTGTATTTTATTCCATGAAATTTCATTTTTAATAAATAAATTAGAAGACGAGATGAAAAGTTATTATTATCTATGAAGATTTTCAGCATACTCAAATCGGTCATGAGGGCGGGATTGAAGCTCTTGTAGACCTCTATTGACATTTAATTGTAGACATCATTTCAACACCTCTTATTCTAACTTTCTTAAGTTCTTTGAAAGCATATACTATACAATCAGATAAACTATTATTGTGTCGGTTATATCTTTTCTAGAGCAACGTGATTGCAGTTTAAAAATTTCAAACAATAGTTTAAAATTGTCCAACAATGCCTCTTTCTATTCTAGTGAAAGTATAATTATTTATTTTTCTTTCCTTGTATATATCGATTACTCGAAATATGAAAGCCAAAATTTTAATGCTTAATACTTTTTAGTATTATTTAGATACTCATAAGTGTAAGTCGAGTAATGTGAGAAAGGCCATTTAGCTCTATTTTTCACTATATCATAGATGTATAGTAAGATTTAATAACAGTATAACAGGAGAAATATATAGCAAGCTTAATCCAAGTTTTATAAAAGGGCCATTATTTAGGGATGGTTTTATTTTGCTTTTCCACCTTTGAAGTGGTAAATTCTTGAAGCTTATAACCTTAAAAAAAGAAAATTAAAAAAAAAAATCACGAGTTAGGTGTATTAAATTCCGAGATATTTAATTTTTAATAAATAGCTCAGAAGACGAGATGAAAAGTTATTATTATCCATGATGGTTTTCAGCTAACTCAAACCGGTGACATGGGTGGGATTGAAGCTCCAGTAGACCTCTATTGACTTTTAATTGTAGACATCATTTCATCACCTCCTGTTCAAACTTTCTTAGGTTCTTTGAAAGCATATACTATACAATCAAATAAACAATTCGGTTATCTCTTTTCTGTGGTGACGTGATAGCAGTTTAAACCTTTCAAACAATAGTTTGAAAATTGCCCAACAATGCCTCTTGCTATTCTAGTGAAAGTCTAATTATTTATTTCTTTTTCCTTGTTTATATCGATTACTTGAAATACAAAAGCCAAAATTTTAATGCTGAAAACTTTTTAGTATTAATTAGCACTCATAAGTGTAAGCCGAGTAATGTGAGAAAGGACATTTTGCTCTATTTTCAGAATATCATAGATGTATAGTAAGATTTAAGAAGAGTATAAGAGGAAAAATATTTATCAAGCTTAATCCAAGTTTTATAAAGGTCCATTAGTTAGGGATGGTTTGCTTTTTCCCCTACAAAGTGTAGATTCTTAAATCTTATAACCTTAAAAATAGGGTACCTTACTTGACCTGACCAGTTTGCGACGATTTTTACTTGACTTTTTTAAGGATGGGTTGGTATGAGTTTCAATTTTTAAGGCTCGCGGCGGGTCAGGTCAGGCTTGGGTGAGCCTAGGGACTTGCCATGACCTGCCCATTCTGACCTAATTTAACTTGCCCTGACATGTCCTACCTTGACCTATCAGTGAATGTATTACAAAAGCATAAAATATTATACATATTAAAGATCAATAATTTTTGAAAAAATAGTATAAAATACAATTTATATATAGTAGGAAAATTTAAAAAGATATTTTAAAAGACATTAAGTTATATAAATAATGAATAAAATAGTGGTTCTATATAATACTGTCATATTTTATCGATTACTTTTGCATTATACAAACTAATTATTTTTATCCTTTAGAGGAAGAGGTTCTATAAAATTGGTTTAACTAATTCATTTAACGAAATCGTTTCCCAAAAAAAGGGTGGTTACTCTTTTAATCATACTCAAACTAAATGAATGTATCTTTTAAATTCTTAGATGTATTGTAAATTATTTTACTTCTATATTGTTTAATGAGTGATATTTAATATACATTTTTTTTAAACACCAATAACATGTTAGAATTTATAAAGAAAATCTAGTATATATTTTTTTAAAATCTCAATGGCATACTATTATGGATTATTCCTCCAAGTTTGGTGAAGTTGTTATTATAAATTATATCATGTAGTATGCTTTTTTATTTTTTATTTTATCTCTCTCAAAGACTAATAAATTATGTAAATTGGAAACATAAGATAAATTACATATAAATGATTTAAAAGCTAAGAGTATATTATTATTATTATTATTATTCAAATACTTCTATTTATCTTTACCAAAGTAATTCTTGTAAATGTTGAAAAAAAACATGTGTTATAGATTGTAATCTGTTCTTTTATCATAAAAATAATAATTATTGTAATATATATTATGAACAAAGATATATGAATTTTTTATATAAATAATTGATAATATATTATATTATATAATATAATATTTATTATTGAAACTAATTCTATTTATGCTTTAATGGAATTATTCCTTTTAAATATCATTTAACTATTTTATTGAGTGGATTAATGTAATATACCCTTTTTTAATAAAAAATTAATAATGTAATACTCCTATAAGACACTTTAATTTTATCTTTTGGAGTTAAATGTAGAGATTTTTGCTTTCACGGTATTTAAATTGTTATATATATTTTTATACTTTTTAATATTAAAATGTTTTTATATTTTTTAAATTTATATATAAACTCATATATTGAATTTCTCCATCCACTTGTATTCAAATAAATGTCAATGTTGTATTGGATTAGTTTGAAGATATGAAAACCAAAACAAAGATTTAAGATATTTCAAAATATAAGAAAAAGATATGTTATAAGACAAAATTTACTTCAAAATATGGCATGTATTTTATTTTATTTTGTTATTTTTGGTGGTTTAAACTATATGCTAAGTGTATGTATAATGAAAATAATGAGTTGAATTATTATATTTATGTTTAGAATTAGAATAAGTATGCTTTTGAGAAAAATATTATTATATATCTTAGAATGAAAAATTATGCACATCATGTAAGTTAAATGAGTTGGCAAAAGCTTTCTCTATCATTCCAAAGGTCATGGGTTCAATTTTTGTTGCTTATACATAAATTTTGTTTAGTTTCTAAGTATTTACTAGCTGTGTAGTAGACGTGATGTCCTTGAATTGTTCTACTATGTTATGTAAATGTAACATATATTTCACACAAGAATCATTTCCTCTTGTTTAGTTTTCTTGATTATATTCATTTTTGGCCATGAACATCAACCTGGTTTTGCGTGAGTTTCTAAAGAATTGAGCCATCGACAATTCTCCTTTGAAGCGGCCCGACTTCTCTCTCACATAGGTGATTTATTAAGTTCCAAATAACTTAATTACTTAGTTGAGAATCATTAAAGCAAACATTACTATCCTTATCCCTTTTAACATCATTGTTTAGTATAGGAATGGGTTGAGGGTATCGCCACACAATGACCACATTAAGTTCTTATAATTAGGTTGTCCCATTGAACCTAAATCTTGGGATCTCCAGTCAAATAGGTTTTGTTTTCCATTATAAAAATTTATTCTCTAATGGGCTGTAATCCCATTTGCCCATTCCCATTATCAACCAGTATTGATTTCATCGTAAGAATAATCAGACAATGGATGATGACATGGTTATCCCTTTGAACCTGCATAGGTAGAATTGCCATCATAACATTCCTTTCCTTTGAAAGCTTTAAGCTCACCTCCCTCGAAAAATTATACACAAGCTCTCTAGTTAAACCTTCTGTAAGCGGATCCTTAACGTCTTCCTTTGACTTAATATAGTCAATGGAAATCACTCCATTAGAGAGTAAGTGTTTCATGGGATTATATTTATGACAAATATGTCTAGACTTCCTACTACATGTATTATTTTGCATCCTTCCAATTTCAGATTGGCTATCCAAATGGATACAAATGTAATTGACTTTAGCCAACACAAAATATTTTCAAGGCAATTCAATAACCATTCAGCTTCCTCTCTTGCTTTATCAAAAGCTAAACTCTGATCCCATCATGTATCTTTCAATAAACGTTTGTTTAGAGGATTTTCAGGACACAACTACTCCATCGAGCACAAATATAAATATATCCACCGGTGGACTTAGAGTCCTTAGTATTAGATATTCAATTAGCATTACTATATCCCTCCAATACTAAAGGATACCCAATATAGTGAAGTCCAAAATTTAGAGTATCTCAAACATTTGAATACCCTCTTAATAGCTTTCTAATGTTCTTTTCTAGAATAGTGTATAAACCGACATAATTTGCTCACTGCGGAAGAAACTCAAGCCTTGTACAATAATTAAAATACATTAACCTCTGTATGACAAGTCACTCTAGAAAAGATATAATCGACATGATAATAGTTTATCTGATTGTATAGTATATGCTTTTGGAGAACTTAAGAATGTTAGAACAAGGGGTGTTGAAATGATGTCTACAATTAAAAGTCAACAGAGGTCTACTCGAGCTTTAATCCCTCCCATGTCGCCAGTTTGAGGTTGCAAAAAATCTTCATAGGGAATAATAACTTCTCATCTCATCTTCTAACGTATTTATTAAAAATAAAATTTCTCAGAATTTAATACGCCTACCTCGTGTATTTTTTTAAGATTATAAGCTTTAGGAATTTACCACTTCGTAGGGGGAATAGCAAACCATCCCGAACTCATGGCCCTTATATGAAACTTGGAATAAGCGTGCTAAATATTTTTCATGTTATACTCTTCTTAAATCTTACTATACATCTATGATATAGTGAAAAATAGAGCCAAATGTCCTTTCTTACATTACTCGTCTTACACTTATGACTGTCTAATTAATACTAAAAAGTATTAAGCGCTGAAATGTTGGCTTTCGTATTTCGAGTAATTGATATATACAAGGAAAAAGAAATAAATAATTATAGTTCCATTAGAAAAACAAGAGGCATTGTTGGGCAATCTTTATTGTTTGAAAGTTTTAAACTTGAATCATGTCACTCTAGAAAAAAGATATAACCGACAGAATAGTAGTTTACCTGATTGTATTGTATATGCTTTCAGAGAACTAAAGAAATTTTGAACAAGAGGTTTTAAAATGATGTCTACAATTAGAAGTCAATAGAGGTCTACTCGAGCTTCACACGTGACTAGTTTGAGTAAGCTGAAAACCTTCATAGAGAATAATAACTTTTATTCTCGTCTTCTCAAAATTTAATACATCTAACTGGTTTATTTTTTAAAGGTTATAAGCTTTAAGAATTTACCGCTTTGTATGGGGAGAAGCAAAATAAAACCATTAATAACTAATGACCCTTTTATAAAACTTGGAATAAGCGAGCTAAATATCGTTCCTCTTGTACTCTTCTTAAATCTTACTATATATCTATGACATAGTGAAGAATAAAGCTAAATGTCCTTTCTCACCGTACTCGACTTACACTTATGAGTGTCTAATTAACACTAACAGATGAAATTCCAAGCATTTTGTGGGCATATAGAACCACACCTAGGAAGGCTACTAGTGAATCACCATTCAGTCTTTGCTTTGGTGCAGAGGCAATAATGCTAGTCAAGGTCGGAATGAAATTCCTAAGACTGACCAAATATGATTCAGTCTTAAATGAGGGGGAGAGAAGGGCAGAACTCGACCTCCTTGAGGAAGTTAGAAACAAAGCAATGGAGGCTGATTCAATTTAGATAAGGCAAGTTACAAATTTTTTCACAAAAGAGTGAAAGAAAAACTTTTCACAATTGGAGATATGGTCCTCAAAAATTCAGATGTTGAGAAACAAGGACCACTATCCAAGCTACAAGAAAGCTGGGAAGGACCTTATATAATCTAAGAGGTCCACAAAGGAGGGAGCTATACACTCACTAATCTCGAAGGAAGACAACTCCTAAGACCTTGGAACATTTGCCATCTGAAGAAATTCTATGCTTGAGGCTTATAGAGACTTCTCAAACCTTGCAAACTTGTTATACAACTTGGGAAACTATTTGAAAAGAGCTCGCTGGGCAACGAGATGATCTCAGCAACCACTTCAGTTTAATTTGAGCAAGGCATGAATAAAAGGTAAGGGGTTTTTTTTTTTTTTTTCAAAGCTTATTGAGATCTTACTTCATATTATTTGCCTTAAGTTTCAAAGTTATGCTCAAAGAATTAAGCAGAGACAAGATACTTGGGGAAAAATCAAGTTGATATATATATATATAAGAGGCCACAAATCGACCTCTAAGGAAAATATTCACTACAATGCTGAAGTATAAAGGATTAAGTATTCAAAATTGCAAAAAAGAGAGACTGTAAAAAATCCTACACCATTACAAAAGTCCAGTCTTCTCCTTCGCCATCCTATGGAGTCATCAGCTACCTCCTTGGTTGCCGATGAATGAGGGACTCTTCATCTTTTGAATCCTCATCATCAGCAGCTACTTTTGGGCCGACAGTGTTGGATGGTCCTGCAAGGCAACCAACAACATTGTCAGAATGAAAGTCTACCTAAAGATATTGGAGAAACTCAGAAAGGTTGGGTACCTTTTTAAAACTAGTATGTAGGATATGAGAGAAGTATTGCGTAATCAAATCTCCAGAACTAGGCACAGTCATGCCTTTTGGGCAAGCATACGCCACACTAGGAACATCCAGGCCCTTCTTTTCTGCGCCCTCGACCTCGAAAGGGATGTCCATAAGTTCTTTACCTTTCTTGGTGGGACCCTCTTTAGCTTGGCCCACCTAGGCCTGGTCTTCATGCGACCTCAGCCTAAGAGGTTACCATGAGGTCCTCCTTCTTCCAAGGTAGGGGGTTGTAAAGTCTGGGTGATATAATCCTTGATGCAACATGGGGTCGGTTTTCAGGCCCCCATTCTACTCCCAGAGTTTGTCAATTATGTCCACGTGGAGTCTAAAGAGTTGAGGGTGGAGGATGGACTCCACATAGTCCCGGAAGGTTGGAACTCCTTCAGGCTTGGCCAGGGAAAGGTTGCGATCATCATCCCAGAGATAATGATGGTTCCCCAGCTTGGCCTCGAGCTCCAAAATGAGCTTCTTTTGCCGATTACTGAGCTCAAGCAGTTACTTATTCTTCTGGTCAGCCTCCCCCAGGGCCGAAGACATGGCTTGGCTATTAGCTTTGTCTCCATCAATCTCTTTCTTGCATTCCTACAAAAGATTGAACATGTGAGTATAAGAGGAGTTAGCCTTTTCCATAGATGCCGCCAATTCAGCATTCTCCTTCTTTAGACGAGCTTTCTCATCTTGGAGCTCTGAGATCAGGATGGTGAACTCCTAATCTTTCTTGGTCCCTTCGGCTTGTCTCCTCAGCCGCTCGAGAAGGAAGACATGATTCTACAAACAAAGAACAAAAGAGGTTAGAAATACAAGAAAATAAAAAATAGAACCAATTGCAAAAATAAAATTTTGAAGAAACTCACTACAGTATGGATTGAAGTTGTGAACTTATCTAGCTCGTCATCACTTAGTTGCCGGCATATCTCCCGGTCAACCGGCGATACACACTCCACCAAGAAAGATTGAGAATGTGACCATTGATACATTTAGTCCGAAGACTCCATCACTAGGTTAGGGACCCATCAGGCCGTCCCTTCATCAGTATGGGTAGCCAGGGCAACGGTCCCTAGCCTCTTCAATGTACTTGCAACCTTCCCAATCGCACAACCATAAAACTCTGGCCTCGACCTCAGCTAAGGTAATAAGAATGGCCCTATGCCTTAGTTGCTTACTCGTTAGGTTAGGGAGCTCATTTAAAAACTTTTGATTCATGTTCCAATCTGGGTAAAGCTCAGACTGGACTAGATTGTGAGGAAGTGTAGCAAAAAATAAAGATGGTTTCCTATCCCCCGCAAATGACTGCAAATGGCCGACCAATTTATATCGGGCATTAAATTGAAGATATCCTTATTTGGCACCCTTCAGTGTCGAGGAGATAATGACTTTAAAGAAATTCCTGAAAAGCTAAAAAAAAACTGGAACTTGGTAAAGGTGACAGGTTGCTATGAATGCTCTTACCGCCTGAATGGAGTTTCAGACAAGCTGCAAAAGTAAGCAATGTCCAAAAAGAACGGGTTCAAATAGGGCAACAGGATCCCCCTCTAGAGACTGGCAACATAAAGGACTATGTGTCTAGGACGCCAACTACAGAGGTGCTCACCCTCCATGGTGGCGACAATGTCCCCTTGTCCATTCCCCTCTCCCCGTTGATTTCAAAAATTTCATTGGCACCTAAAGTGGGAAGGGTAGAGAAGACCTCTAACTCAGAAGGCCTATAGGATTCACTATTAACCAAGGGGGCTTTCACCAAGAAGAAAGAAAACTCAAGAAAGGAGCAAAGAGAATTGTAGAGGGAAAGCTTTGTGAGCAGAAAGAGTTCAAATCTTCAAAGGACTCCTAATTTATATGAGATAAGGAGTCCCTCGGGTTGCTGAAAAAGGATTCGGTATTCCTGGAACCGAGGTAACCGCTAAAACTAATGAGGCACTTCTTCTCCCAAAAAGTATCCATTCCAAACAAAACAACGGGACCCTTCAAAGGTCTCGACTTGAAGATGGTAATTTAGGGGTCGAGAACTTTGAGCTAGTTGGGCCTAAATTAGGGTAATGATGGGAGAAATAGGCATGACCAGAACGAGTGTACCAAACGGGCACGACTCAGCCATTGTGAACCAAAATGGACTCAAGGCCCCAACCCACAATACCAGAAAGTCAAACTCAGGAAGTCAAAGAGGAAAGGTGGGTAGCAACCTGCTACTGCCGACCTCCTAGGTCACTAACCTCCTAAATGAATAAGGAGATTTCGTACTAGACCATGACCTTCTACTTGGTAAAGCTCCAATCCATCTCATACATCTACCATGTCGTGACCAATTGTGCATGACTCCTGACAGGCCCCATGAGCCTACGACCACTTAGTGGGACCTCCTAGAAGAGATAGTTGAGACCTTTGAAGTCCACGGGCATGACAAGAAGTTGGTTTAAAGGTTGGTTAGCGAGCTCGATGCTCTCAATAAAGACATGAATGACAAGATATCCAAACCGAGGGAAACCCCACGATTCTGGGAGCAATTGGCAGGATCTGATATGATCTCACAATTATCCTAATTACCCACTGTCAAGTAATAGAAAAGCCCTAATCAGAAAGGTTACTTACTTCATCATAATATATAATAAAATGATAATCAATCTACGGAAAAGAACAATGTTCTCGGTGTTAATTACACAAGATGAGGCATCAGAGCCCTTCCGATAGCCCACTCTGGTGACCTATCCATTTCCTTCTCAGGTTGTGATCACAGAAGCTATTGCAGTTACGGGTGACCTGGAGGATACTTTCAAGCTCGAAAGTATATACTTTTAATCAGTTTTTAAATTTTTAGTACTCCTTGAAGTTTTTTATATATATCACTTAAATTTTTAACAGGTTCAGCCCTCACAAAGATGGCAACACATAGATGAATATGTGTCCTCTATGGAGATGTTCGAGTACCCTAACCACGTTAAATGTCTTGCCTGCCAGCTGACTTTGACCGAAAAAGAGCAATCCTGGTTCATAGTTAAAGGCTTTGTTCATGAAAAATTACCAGAGCAACACAAGATGTGAGAAAGACATCAACAACCTCTTCAACATTAAACAAAATTTGGAGAAAGTACAAGAAGCTATTACAGTAGCTTCAACAATGAAGCAGTAGAGATCGAGCAAAAGAACGATGCCATCTACATTACTGTCTTCAAGCAAGGATTACAGGGATAGCCCTTAGACTGGCGAAGGAGCCAGTGAAAACCATAAAAGAGCTACAGTAGCTCCTAAAGAAATGGATGGAGGTTACGGAGACAGAAGTCTAGAAGAAAATCCCTGGTTTTGCCTCAGCCATGGAAAAAGATAACCGGGGGCACCCAAAAGGCTCTCCGAAATTGAAAAGAGACAGGAAGGACATTCACATGAAAGGAGGGACTTCTGACAAGAAAAGAAGGACCATCCCCTTCCTCATGACCACTCCCCTCAAGACCTCACGAGCCGAAATCTTGGTAGTCATGGAAAACATAGGTCTCTTAAAGCCACCAAGACCTCTCAAAAGTCCTTTGGCCAAAAGTGACCCCACCAAGTTCTGCCACTGCCACAATGACCATGGTCATCTGACGCAAAGCTGGTTGTAGATCAAGGTGGATACGGGGCCTGATTCGGTTCAGCAAGTTTCGGCTCCACCATCAGCTCCATGACATTCAGAACGTTTGAAGAAGAGGACGTGGGCTGCTTAAAACATCGAATTGATACCAGGCATGATTCTCGAGGTGACTAATATGAGCTTGAATCGGGCTCAAATTTGACTGGGTGACCCGGAACGGCCCAACGAACCAGAGTTTTAAATGATGCAAGGCGTTTTTCGGCCATTCGGAGTCGTTTTGATGGAGTTTTGGGCAATTTTCTATTTTCAGGGGCATTTGTCATAATTTTATGGTTTTAAATTACAGTTTCGTAATTTACGTTTTTCTAGGGGTATTTTAGCAATTTCTTTACTTTTTGTTTCCGAATAGGGTTAGGGTTTGTGTTTGGCTTTAAGAATTGTTTTTGCTGGTTTTTTTTTTGGAAGTTTTTTTGATGAATTAATGTTACCACCTTTTAGCTTATTCAAATTTTTGACAACTTCGAAAATTGTTCTTCGCTTGATTTAATTTTCGTCTTCTAACTGCTTGCTTTGAAGTTTGATTAGAGGGAATTTTGAATCAGGTTTTTTTTTTGTTTCTTGTTTTGCACGTTTCTGAACAAGAACGAACCTTCAGGTTTTCGTCGAATCTCCGAAGCTTGAGTATTCCGCGCAGGTTCTGCCTTCTGATTGCATCAGTTGGTATTAGAGCTCAGATCCATTATGGCAAGGAGTAACCTCGAACAAAACCTCGTTGCATTAGTAGAAGCAATAGAGCAGGATTGAGATGAGTCTTGGCGCGGCAGGGAAGAGTTGCGAAGGGAGATGCGGTTGGAGAGGGAGAGCCATGAATGACAGATACAAGATTTGACACAGATGGTGCAGCGTCTGGCGATAGGCCAACAACCAGAACAGCCTGAATTTGACAAATTGCGGCAAAGGGTGGACGTCGAAGTTGAGGAAGAATTTGGGATTCTGCCATGTGAGCAACCTAGGGTTCGACCGAGGGGAATGAGGAGCGGCTGCCAGCCACCAAGAGACAATCGTTCCTCGTTATGATCTAGGGTTTAAGATGGAGGTCCTAGAATTTTCAGGAGGTTTGGTGCCTGAAGAGTTCTTTGATTGGATGAGCTCAATGGATGAACTTTTTTTTTTGAAGGAGGTTCCGACAGAAAAGAAAGTGTCTTTGGTTTCGATGAGGTTCAAGGGCAGGGCTACCGCGTGGTAGCAATCTTTCAGATATCAGAGATACCTAGATAGGCTTCCAGTTTTGGACGATAGGGGGCAGTTCAAGAGAGAGATGCACAAGGAGTTTCTACCCGTCAATTATCGGCAGACTATGTTCCAGAATCTACAAAGCTTGACGCAGGGTTCTCGGTACATGGAAGAATACACACTTGAGTTTTATCGGATGGTGGCGAGGATCCAATTCCGTGAAACTTAGGAACAACTCGTGGCACATTATCTCCTAGGCTACGACCTGTTATTCAGGATGCTTTATAGGTCCATACCTTTGCCACTATCATGGACGGGCAGACAAAGGCACAAGTTGTGGAGAAGAGCCTAGCTCGGGCTAGCTGCAGAAGTGTTGGATTTGGAAGAGGATTTCCTCCTCCCCGTGTTTCTCCAACAAGTAGCTCTTCGTCAACACGTGTGGGTAGTTCTTTAGCCCAAAATCAGTTCGGGCGAGGTAGTGCACAGCTCGGCTAAGGGTCACGTAAAATAAGTCTACCACCAATAATAAAGCTATTGTGAAGTGCCACAGATGTCAACAGCTAGGGCACTATACGAATGAGTGTCTGACCCAGATGGAAGACAGAATCTGAATATGCGTTCTTGTTCAGAAACTTGCAAAACAAGAAACGAAAAGAACCTGATTCTTTTTTCCTTCTAATCAAACTTCAACGCAAGTAGTTAGAAGACGAAAATCAAAATCAAGCGAAAAATGAATTTTCGAAGGAGTCGAAAATCCAAAAGCCGAAAAGTTGCAACTTTAATTCATTAAAAACTGTCGAAAAAAACCAGTAGAAACAAATCTTAAAGAAAAAAAAAACAATCCCTAACCGTATTCAGAAACGAAAAGTAAAGAGATTGCAAAAATATCCCTAGAAAATAGTAAATTATGAAATTGTCTGTTAAAACTATAAAATTATGACAATGCCACTGAAAATAGAAAATTGCCCAAAACTCCATCGAAACGACTCTGGATCGTTCGTTGGGCGGTTCCAGGTCACCCAATCAGATTTGAGCCCAATCCGAGCTCGTTTCAATCACCTCGGGATTCATGCCAGGCATCAATTCGGTGTTTCAAACAGCTTACGTCCTCTTCTTCAAACGTTCTGAACGTTGTTGAGCTGATTGTGGAACCGAAACTTGCTGAACCGACACCTACCCTGCATTTGAACCACCTTGATCAGCAACCAGCTCTGCGTTAGGCTCCCTCTCCTGAACGGATCCTGTCCTCAAGCTCGGATTATCACCATGAAAAGACTTGAGATGCTGAAAATTAAAAACATTGGAGATACTGAACTCGTTTGGTAATTCAACTCGGTAAGCATTGACACCAAGTTTCTCCAAGATTTGGCAAGGGCCAACCTTCCGATCCTTGAGCTTATGATTCTCACCAGCAGGATATCATTCTCTGGACAGAGAGACCCAAACTAGATCACCTACCTCAAACTGGACATCTCTCCTAGTCTGATCCGCGTGCAACTTGTACTGAGCATCAGCTTCCTCCAAGTTTCCTTTGACAGTTGCATGAAAGGACTGTAGATCAACCAGATAGTGGGAGAATTTTTATTTGTATTTACTTCAAGAACATATGATGTTTGTTGACATCAATATCAGATGCTTGAAAGGTACATACAAGAATAAAATTTCGATGTTCTAATGACGTAGAATTTAGAGATAGGAATTGTTTCCAAGAATCTCAATGAAATATTTTAGTCTCTATAGTTCTTAGGATCCTTGCTGTAGTGGGAGCTTTCCGAAATTCCGATAAGTAATTTGACAATGTCTTTTGACAGCAAATCGAATTATTTAGAATGAGGAACCACTAGAAACAATAAGAGTTATCCTAGAAGCTAGATATTGTCTTTTGTAATCTATACTATATTGAATCTTAGGACTTGATTGAATCTAGTATCCTTTTATGGATACAAGTATATATAGCATAATTACCAAAAAGAATCAATAGCATAAATCTTGTAAAATATTTAGTCTTTCTGTAGACTAAAGTTAGTATCAATCCTCAACAGAGCATATGTTTATTATGAAACTTTTAAAAGTCTTATAGATATCTATTAAACATAGATGCACTTTGGGTGAATAAGAGTCTAGTGATTGTGATGAAGGACATTCTATTTTTGAAATAGAGTAATGTCAGCAAGATAAAGCGTCTATATGCCAATATGAAATTGTCATAAATCTTTTGATGATAAATTAGTAATACTCTGTATTGTAGATTCGAAAGCATTAGATATACAGAAGAGTATTAAATTTGTTAGCCATCTCATATTCATGACAAATTGGCATACTTAAAACATGTACGATCCAAAGAACGTTTGTTAAATTCAAATGGTTGGATTGTATATTTCCTTCTATGTTTCATTACATAGGAAAAAGGAAAAAGTATTGCGTGAATTATGTTCTAATTGCTTTGAAATTTTTCAAAATTCACATATCATATTTTACAAAGGACTAATATTACTCAGACTCTTGTGGGGGCTAGTTAGACAAATGAGTTGATATTTATAATCAGGTACTTTGCAAGTACTAGAGATTACATATAATTATTTTTTTATTGAATGTCACATTGTATTTGTAAATTTTAGGAAAGATAGCATTCGTCCTATCCTATCCGGAATAAGTAATTAGAAATATTCATTCCACTTGTTACATATGAAAGTAGTAGCATCGGAAGTGATTATGGAGGAATTTTTCTTTAATAGTTCTTCACAAAATTCCTTTGAAAAACCCTTAGCATATGATCACTAAGAGTTACAAATGATTAGGGTAACTTAGGATTCTAATTAAGCAAGAATGAATGCACAATAGAGATACTATGTATCTCTTAGTATTAGTTCTAGTAGAACTTTTCTTACTATCTCTAAATAGTTGAATGTTTGATAACATTTAGATAACTATATAAGATATAATTGGCAAGATATTTACAGTGCTTCGTGATCCAAAATATATCAAAAGGCTAGGCACAAAAGAGTTGGTTAGTGTCTCTCAAAAATAAGTCTGGCAAAGCTATTCAAGGATTCTCTAAACAGTTGAATGTCCTTGTTATCATTCAGATAGGTGTAAGAGAAATGAAATTACCTAGCAATCTTAGTTGTGTGAGACAGCTACTATGTTTTAACAATTTATCTAGTAGATCTTTATTTAGAGACTCTAAAACAGTTGAGTGTTTTAGAACATTCTGATGTATGACACATGAAATGATTGGATAGTTTTATTTGTGCAAGTGGGAATCTGTTGGGATTTATGCCTAAAACAGCTATCGTTTTCTGATATAATGTATAAAAGACTGTAATCTTTTTCAATACATTATAATCTTAGCGGAACATGCAATAATGTCCAACATGATTTAAATAGGTGGTCTGTGAGTTGGTTTGTTCAGCATAGAGAGGTATGGATCACAGGACTTTTAAATCATAAGGAAATAGTTCTTGCTGATTAATGGAATTGGGCTTTCTATTGAACAAAGGCCATCACACATAGTCTCCTTTAAGCAGGGTGACTTACCTTTAGTCATTAGATAGTGATCCCAAACTATACGTGTTGACACATTTTGTAAATGTAGAACAGGACCATTCAGTGATTATTTTCTAATGGTATTATCAAAGAAGAGAGAACTAAGATCTCTGTTGCAACATCATGGACATGTCCCCATCACATGAGTATGGGTTGGTGGTCGGGCGAAGATAGTTCGTTGAAAGAACTTCGAATCATTATCTTGAAGCTCATCCTTCTCATCATAAATGATCCGCTTGCCCCAAAATGACATGGCCCAATAGGGAAATCCCAATGAATTGGGCCTTGCTTTGATATTCTATAGGTGAGATCTCATTATGGAGATCAATAGCCTTGTATGTTAGGTACTCAGAGTTAGTTAGTAAAGACAGACTTATACAATAAGGTCTCTATGCCATTTCATTTATGAGATCGAATTATCGCCCCCTTGTATGTTGTTCTTAGTTGGATCATTGAACCCAAGGCCTCGATAGTATAATTGTTATTGAACTGAATATTCTTCTTTCGAGTATTCATTGTGATGTAATGGAAATAGAACAAGATACCTACGGATGGTAGGTGCTATTGAGTAAGGTCATAGTGTGCAAGAACTAGGCTCGATAGTGGGTGTTACATAGAAGGGCAAATGTGTCATTATACCAATAAGTCAAAGACTAAGGGTTGAGATTTGTCTCAACAAGCCTTCTGTTTCTACAGCAATGTATCATGGAGTACATCATCTTCTTATGGTGATAATACAAGTTGTCTAGAATGACTAAGGTAATTAGTACTATGTAGTAAGGGTATTTTGGTAATTTTATAGAGGCATAAACATTGTGTCTTAAGGTCCCTAATCTATCCCTATTGTGCATAAATGATTTTATATCATTCTTAAATAGGAGATTGGAGAAGGAATTAATTTTTTTCTAGAGAGCATTAATAATTAATTGAGGATTTAATTAACCCTTGGAATTAATTATTTTGGCTTGAATAAAATTAATGTGTTATTTTATTTAGTCTTATAATTAATTCATACTTAAGTCCATAAGATTAATTATTGCTGGTTTGAATAAAATAATGGAGTGGCTACTTATTTTATTTGGCTTTATAATTAATTTATACTTAGGCCCATAAGATTAATTATTATTGTGCTTAAATAAAATAATGAAGTGGATATTCATTTTTATTAATCTTATAATTAATTTGGATTTAGGTCCACACGATCAATTATTTGATGGGTTAAGAATAAGAATAATTTTTGGGTTTCTAATTCAAGGGCCTTATGTTGGGTTAATGATCCAATGAATAATTGTTGACCTTTTAATTTAATAAAACGATATATGGGCTATTGGGTTTTTGGTCCATAGAAAAGTTTTATTCTTATTAGGTTATTTTAAAGGATTATTATAAATATCCTAAAATAACTAGGAAAGACAATCATTCATAAGCCCTTGAAAAATAACAACAGAAGTGATTTTTTCTCTTTGCAAAAAAATTACAATGAGTTTGTTTTTCACATCTCCACTCTACTCGTAAATTCTTTGAGCTTCTATTTCCTTTCTATTCACCTTGATAGATAGGAAATAGATTAGAAGATGTTTTGCTTAGTAGATCAAAAACGTCCAATCAATTCTACAGGACTTGACCACAAGTTTATCCTCGAATCATCAAAAAGATATCGTTCTTATCTCCTATGTGAGAAAATTGTTTTATCTTCTATTTCCATATTCACCATGATAGATAGGAAATAGATTAGAAAATGTTTTGCATGGTAGATCAAGACGTCTGATCGATTCCATAGGACTTGACCACAAGTTTATCTGCGAATCATCAAAAAGATATCGTTCTTATCTCCTATGTGAGAAACTTTTTTAAAATCCTGAGACATCGAATCTCATTTCCTCATGGAGTCTTGATCCAGTTCCCTTCAGTGCTCACCTTGCCCAAGTCGGCATCTGATCAGCCATCCCCTGCTCAATAAAATGCAATGTTCTCCCAAATTTTATTGACTTTTCTTCACTCCTTTTGGTCTTTTAACTTATTTTAAATGGGCATGAAGGTCTTTTAATCATTCGTAAGACTTAATTATGGCTTCTTACTACCTAGACTATAAATAGTCTCTTATTTGTAATTTGAAGCCAACACTGGAATTCAATCAAATTTGAAGTTCAAACATGATCTTTCTTGAGTGTTCTTGAGAGTTCCTCTTAGGGTTCTTGGATCACTACACAAAGGGACATTCAATCACTTTTGGGTCAAGTATTGAAGTGTCTATCAAATCAAGAGCTTGATTGTTGTTGATTATCCAACAAAGGTCAATCTATTCTCCCTTGAATCTTTGATGAGTCTAGTACTTTGATTGATTTCTTGCATGTATGAACACTAAAACCTTCAACCTTCAAGAAATCACATCAGTTGTCCCCTTCATGAAGTATCATATGTTCTTCAATTTTTTCACTTCACTAGGAGTCATTACCAAATCTCTTCCTTAAATCCATTCAGAAATCTAGTCATTATATCTTCTTCATACTTGACTATGTTAGCTCTCTCCAAAGCAATCTTCAACTCTTCATGGTACTCTTTCACAATCTTGAGCCTTGAGTAACATTCTTGTAGTAAAATTGATGGAGATCAAGGCCCTACAATGCTGATGAGTCCTATTACAAGAAATAGGGAAACCAAGATGAAGAAATCATTGGTGATGTTCATGCAACCCAAGGAAGAACAACTTGACTTTGAAGCTTTGTTAAATGAAACGAAGCTTGATGGATTACAATCAATGAAGGACTTCAACTTGATGATGATCCAAAGGCTTAAAGAATTAGTTACAAATGAAGAAGAGGGCCATAGGGTCCCTTGGAATCAAGTAGAAGAACGCACAAACCAAAACATGGAAGAGAGGAGCAAAGAAGGACAAAAGTGGTCAAGGAAGGCACCAATCGGTCAAAGTGACCCGCACGGTCAGTAGCGTCGATGAGCCCCCAGAATTTCATCTGTAGAAGAAATAATTTTCTGGTTCTAACAGGTGTAACAACCAGTGCCAAGATCGGTGCTGATTCCCCCCGATTTCTAGATTTCTCACTCCGATTCCAAATGCGAACTTGCCCTTTTGTTTTTTACGATTCCACTTAGTTTTCTTGACTTTTTTTATGTCTTTTAAGCTATTTTAAAGGGTCTTTAATGTCTTTAAACCCTTGCAATACTCCAATAGGGATTTTTATCTTTGAGACTGTAAATAGTCTCTTATTTGTAATTTCATACAAAACTTTTGACAAACAACTATTCCATTGGAATCAATTGAATATCCAGATCAAACTTCATCTTGTTATCAGTGTTCTTAGAATTCTTCTCAGGGTTCTTAGTCCACTACACCGTAGGTTTTCTATTTCTTTGGGTGAGGTATTGAATAGCCTTTATAAATCAAGAGGTCGGTTGTCGTAGATCCCTATAGAGGTCATTGTAAACCCCCATAAATCTTTGATGAGTCCTTTCTATCTTCTGATTGATCTATCTTGAATTGTATGAACACTGACAACCTTCATCCTAATCAAGAGGAATCACATCATATTTTGGTATCAGAGCCAAGTTTATAATCAAAGGTTTGACTATCTTTACGTGCTTTCTTGTTTTAAGTGCTAAGATCATACTTTTTCTTTGAAATAATATTATCTTATATGTGTTTTGTGTTTTTTGTTTGTTCCTTTACATCCATGATAGTTCTTCTCTTCTAATCTCTTTGTGGAATTGTGAATAAGATAAAAAATCAAGGGTCAATTCAATTTGTCTTATGTTTCTACTTCTGGCTTCTATCTTTACAAAAGAAAACAATAGCTCAAAAAAACAGTGCATGAAGAAAATTTCTGCACAAACTGACAAAGGACTATCAAAGGGATCTTCACCACAAGATTCAAGCCCTCACTCAATGATCAAAGAGTGTGGATGCTTATTACAAGGAGATGAAGATAGCCATCATTAGAAGAAATCTTGTTTGGGAGGAAGAGGAAGCAACAATGGCAAGGTTTCTCAATAGATTGACCAAGGAGATTGGAGATACTCTTGAATTGCAACACTACGAAAGCTTGGAAGAGATGGCACGAAAGCCCATCAAAATTGAAAGGCAAATCAAGAGTAGAAGGGCATCTTATGGAAAATCCTAGAGGAACACTAACTCATCTACCAAAGCTATAAGTTCATTCCCCAAGAAGGAGCAAGGTGTGACCAAAGCTCCAACCAAAGAAGAAGCCCGGAAGCCAAAGGTTGGTGAAGTTGGAGCTCCGCAAGGTGACAAAGGTTAAATGCCACAACCCATTTATAAAGCTAGAGAGATCAAATGCTTTAATGCCAAGGTTATGGACACATGTTTCCTCAATGTCCTAACAAAATAAATATGCATAAGGATAGAGGCTTTGTTGAATCATCTAATGAAATGGAGGAAAATGGGAATGTTGATATGGATTATGGAGGTGATGATGATGATGAGGGTAGTCCTAGTGAAGGGATTCTTGGGGGTCAATTGAACATGGTGACTAGGAGAGTCCTTAGTACTCAAGCTAAGGAAGAAGAGGAGTAGCAAAGGGAAAATATGTTTCATTCTAGATGCATGATTAAGGGGGATTTGTGTAGTCTCATTATGGATAGTGGTAGTTGTGTCAATGTGGCAAGGAAATAAATGGTTGATAGATTGAAACTTCCTTCCATAGACCATCCAAAGCCATATAGATTGCAATGGCTCAATGATAGTAGGGAGGTCAAGGTTGGGAAACAAGTGAGGATAGCTTTTTCAATGGGAAAGTATAGTGATGAGATACTTTGTGATGTAGTCCCTATGCAAGCTACCCAGCTACAACTTGTGAGACCCTGGCATTATGACAGGAAGGTCATATTTGATGGACACAAGAACAAATACACCCTTGAGTTTGAAGGAAAGAGAGTCAACTTGAATTCTTTGAAGCATCATGAAGCTTACCTAGATCAAAAGAGGTTACTTGAAAAGATGAGTGAGTATTATGAGGTGAAAGACAAGTGGAAAGTGAGAAAAGAAAGACATGAGAGAAAGAACAGAGCTCGAAAGAGAGAGGGAAAGAAAAAGTAGAGAGATTGAGAGAGACATCAAAAGAAAAGGAGAGTTCAAAAGAAATTAAGTGGAAAAAGAGAGAAGAAGAAAACAAGTGTGAAAAGAAAGTGAACTTCTATGCAAAAGAAAGAGAGGTGAAGAGTGCATTGTTAGGCTACAAGCCTATGTTTCTTCTAATGTATAAACAATCTTCAAACTCTAATGCTTTTGATGCTCACAATTCATCTTCTAGTCTTGTTTCTCCTCTTTTGCAAGCCTATGAAGAACTATTCTTGGAGAAGTTGCCTCTTGAATTGCCACCATTGACGGGAATAGAACATCAAATTGATCTAGTTCTTGGAGCTCCACTTCCGAACAAGCTGGCATGTAGAAAAAATCTGTAAGAAGCCAAGGAACTACAAAGACAAATAGAAGAGCTTCTAGCCAAAAGATACATAAGGGAAAGCTTGAGTCCAAGTGCGGTCCCTATATTGCTGGTGCCTAATAAAAAGGACTCATGGCACATGTGTGTTGAAAGGGAACCGGATCCCAAATCCATGAGGAATGGAATCCGGAGTCCCAGGATTTTAAAAAAATTCTCACATTACAGATTGAGAACGATACCTGGAATGACGAATTTTGCCTAGATCTTGTCCTGCGGAATGAATCTGGATCTCTTGATCTACTATGCGAAATATAGTCTAATATATTCCCTATCTGACTGGGTGAACAGAAAGGAAAATAGAAGACCGGAGAATTCTGTAAGTGGAGTGGAGGAAAATAGACATTCTGTAATTTTTCTGCATAGAGAAAAATTACGTCTGTTCTAATTTTTTCTAGGGTTTTTGAATGATTGTATTTCTTCTGGTTGTTACAGGATTAATAAATAATCCTTTAAATAACAAAATTAGAAATATGGGTTTTCTATGGGCGAAGAGCCCAACATCCCAACAATCCTTTTATTTAATTAAAGGTTCAATAATTATTCATTGGATTATGGATCCAACATAATTATTCTGACCCTTCAATTAAAGCCCAATATTTATTTTTATTCTTTGCCCATCAAATAATTAATCTCATGGACCTAAGTCCAAATTAATTAAAAGACTAATAAAAATAAATCCACTTCATTATGTTATTCAAGCCCAACAATAATTAATCTTATCGACCTAAGTCCAAATTAATTATAAGACTAAATAAAATAACTAATTAATTTTATTCAAGCCCGAATAATTAATTTTAAGGATTAATTAAATCCTCAATTAATTATTTAATGCTATCCAGAATAAAATTAATTCATTCTCCGATCTCCTATTTA
>JAOXNR010006096.1:0-34900 GCA_028571225.1 Parsonsia alboflavescens
TTAATTTGGAATTTTTGTTTTGCATATTTTGCCCACTCTCAAAAATAAGCTTAATTTGTTCTTACCTTTTAGAAATAATACAAAAATTCTTTTTAAAAAAAAAAAATCTTGAAGAGAAGGACACTTGCTTTATTAATTTTTAGTTTCTAAATTTTCACCCGAAAGTTCTTCCGTCTAATGAAAAAACTGCATGTAAAAAGATTTATTCAAGCAAATGAATATAAATTGGTATCTATGTATCTATCTATTCCTTTTATATTCTTCTTTCCCTTTTTTTGAAAAAAAAAACCCTCTAGAGATGAGGGGTTAGACAGACCCTTACCTATTTATTAAAATTGAAAGTATAAAAGGGCTTAAAATGCCTTACAACACTAAGAAGTTGGTAGAGACCACCTTCTAAAGACATACTTGAAGTAAAAGTTTATGAAATAAACTATGTAGAATGGGCAAAGGCTATGCCTTATTGATGTGATATAGCTGCCAATTTATCTTATTAATGACCTTCCTACTATTGCTTATCTCTTCAGAATGAACAAAAACACACCAAGCCATCCAAATTTCATTACAAATGAGTTACGGAATTAATTTTGCCAACAACCACAACCTCCTTGTCTGTAACCTCCAGTTTTGAAGTATTTCCACCATCGCTAATGGCCGCATATCAGTTCCAAATGCCATGCTGTAGTCCGTTCAAACTGCCACTACTATCGGACAGCTACCGAAGAGATGCGCTATCGTTTCTCCAGATGCTTGGCAGTGACATCTCGAGGCTAGCTGGAATCCTAACCTAGGTCTGACATCAATAGTTGCCAAGAAGCTATTACTCAGTTTCCACAAGAAGATAGACCATGATAATGGTATCTTTACGTGGAAGAAATTTTCTGTTGTGTAATCTCCCAGCTCCTCCCCCTCCAAGGTTGAAATAGTATCCGAAACATTGAATCAACCTGTTGAAGATAAGTTCCTGCTATAAACTTCTGCACCTCGAATGTTATCAAGAGAAATGAAGTGTTTTGCCCAATCCGTTGACTTCTACAATCTTCTCCAAACCCATGAACCTACTTTAACAAGAGCTACACCTGGTTGAAATCCACACTTCATTTTTAGAAAACGAACCCACAGAGAATCAAAAGACCGAAACTTCCACCACAACTTAATTCCATATGCCTTGACTACCCTACTAAGCGAATGAACCTCCAACCCTCCTTTATCATATGGTCGACTGATATTATTCCATATACACCAATGTCTATTACTGCCAAAGTCTGAGGGACCCAAAAAAATTAAGAAAACTGCTACTCTATTTCTCGAATAACTTGTTATGGAGGGTTTGTGACAACCAACATATAGATGGACATCTCAGAGAGCACATGCTTGATCAAAATCAATCTTCCACCTGGACACAAATATTTCCTCTGCGAACCATTCATTCGAGCCTTTACCTTATCGATAAAAGGCTCATAATATCATATCTTAGTTCTTCCTGGAAATATCGGATAGCCTAAATAAAACAAAAGCAATTGTTGCACAACACATCTTGTGATTTCCTTCAGCATAATTTGCCTCTGTTGAGAAATGTGGGAAGAAAGGTACATGGAACTCTTGTGGAAATTAACCTTCTGGCCTAAACAATCCTAGTAAAATTCCAGAAATTCTATCAACTTCGTAAGCCCTTTTTTCAACCCCCTGGTGAAGAATATTATGTCATCTGCAAAACTCAATGTGAAACTGGAAGACTAATACTTTCAGAAACGAAATTAGCAATGTTTCCATCATACAATAGTTTATTTAGTCCACTTGAGAGTACATCCGCTGCCAATATAAATAATGTAGGAGACAAAGGGTCCCCTTGACAAACTCCTCTTGTTGAGGGGAAAAATCCACACAACTTCCCATTAATGGTGAAAGAAAACTTATTGAAAGCCAAACAATTGTTTATGAGGTTCAAAAAATGACTACCAAATCCGAACTTCTTTAACACCTCTAATAGAAGAGACCATTTCACTCTGTCGAAACTCTTTAGCATGTCTAATTTCAATATCATTTCCCCCCCCCCCCCCAACACATTTCTTGTTCAAAGAATGTACTAACTTAGAGGCTAGAAGAATATTATTAGATATATTCCTTCCTTACACAAAACCCCCTTGATTTGGGCAAACCAAATTGGGAAGTAGCTTAGCCAGACGAAGAGACATTACCATCCCAATTACCTTAGATGAAAAGTTGCAGAGACTAATAGGCCCGAAGTCTGCAAAAGTGGCTGGATTATCAATCTTTGGAATATTGTCAATTTGAGTTGAAGTGAATTGTTGAGGCACTCGCACCCCGGCCCAAAAATCTCTCACTACCTGCAGCTTATCTAACTATATCACCTCCCAAAATGTTGTAAAGAATTTACCTGGAAATCCATCCACACTAGAGGCACTTTCACAGTCCAAACCAAACACTACTGCTCACACTTCCTCCAGATCAGGCAGTGTCGACAATTCCCAGTTCTTCTCCAGGCTAATTTCTGTTGGTATGGCTACAGTGGAGCTCCTAGGACCCTGCTAATAGAAATTGTTTGTGTTTCTTTGTCAATCTTCTTGAGATTTTGCAGAAATTGTTTGTGGGAACCTTCGATTCCACCATGGTGTGTGTAAAACAGGTTGCTAGGAAGAAGAAAGGCGGTGTCACTATTACTCCATCAACATCCAATTCCACACCTCCACTACCTCGACTCCTAATCCTATTGGCTTTACTCAAAGGGTAACTTCTATTAAACCACTCAAAGAAAAGTTTTTAAATGCTTATTGTTTGAATCACTAGAATACTGTAGTGTCTCGCAAGATAATTGGAGAATGTGACATTCATCTTATCAGTCATGAAAGGCAGGGATTTTGGTGTTTTTAACACAAAAAGGATATCTGAAATCTGTCTCAAATTTATCTTTTCACATTAATGGATTGGTGGGTGATTTTTATGTCAATCTCTATGAAATTCAAAATTTTGAAAGTCCTCTGTTTGAGAAGGTTTATGTGCGAGGTCATGTGTTCGATTTTTCCCCAAGATTTTTTCGGGAATATTTAGGTTCTCCAACTGCTAATACAAACTCTGCATTCTTGTCTTTAAATTTCTATGATGTTACTTCTGAATAAATTGGAGGGCACATTCAGCAATGGCCCCATGATAATGCTATTTAAGCCTCAGCCCTGTCTACAAAGTACCCAATTCTTCACAAAATTTCAAAATTAAATTGGTTCCCTTATACTCACTATTCTACAGTTTTTGCTGAACATGCACGACTTCCATATTCTATTGGGACTAGTATTGATTTTGACTTAGGCCAGCACATATTTGATCTTATTTGTGGGTATCAGCAATGGGATAAGAACTATGGAAGTCTACCCTTTCCTATGAGATCATCCACTCATTTTGTACCTGCCTCATCCTTTTCTGCTTCTGGATTGTATCGGACTAGCCTTGTGCAGCTGCACAAAGATCTTGCATCTTTACCTGTTGTACCAATACAAGTTCAACATTAGAACAGGCTATTGCTGCCGAAGCTGATGACACATCTTTTGCTTCTTCTGACTATACTTTGACATTCTTGTTGGCAACAAGGGGGAGACAGTTATTTCGTGGTTTTTGATGTGGTTCTTGATGCTATTGAACTGATTTTTTCTCTCTTTTTTTTTTTTTTTGGTGCTACTGATACTCTGCTTAAGTTCTTGCAGACTTCTTATTTCTGCTACTGGTATTTCTATTGGTATTGCATTGACTCTGGTTTTTCAGTTTACAGTTTTTATGCTTATAACTCAAAAACCTTAATATCTGTGTGTTTGCCAAAATAATGCCAAAGAGAGAGTTTGTTTAATATTTGTGTTGGCTATTATTTCTGAAACTTAGAGTCTCAGTTTTGAAGATTTATTGGGATACTGATGTATTGGTTATGAGCTTTATAGATTGTTCAAATTAGTGGTTAAGTTGAATTAAGATCTTTAAGATTTTCTAATTTATCCTTAAGATTGAGAGCTGATTTGTTTGATATGGTATCTTTTAAGATTTCTAAAGTGTGATATTCCTTGATTGATTATCCTAAATTGATATTTTCATATTTATCTAAATGATACTCCCTTGTCACAACATACTATTCGTCTCTGCATCATTAAGAAAAACTTATATGAAATATTTTAAGAACATTAATGACAAAAAGAGAAAAAAGAAAATGATTATGAACATTATAAAAGATTTTCTAAAAGTGTTAACTTGACCATTCAACTTTTAAGATTTGACAAAGTTAAAGGGTTGAATTATCAAATTTTACAAAGTTAAATAGTAAAATTGTTAAATTCACATGGTTAAATGATGAAACTAATGCATAAATTAAATTAAATATAACAATTTCATTTGTAAATTGGTCATTATACCAATGATAATGAAGATGCATAAATTTATGAAGATAAACTATAAAACAAACATTAAAAATAAAATAAATTGAAAGGATTAGTGGCTAATGCCTTGAAGATTTCGTCCCCCAAGTGCCTTCTTCTGGAGAAGCTCCCAGCTCTCGTCTTTGGAATTGAAAGGATTAGGTCCAATATGGAATGCCACATCTTTATTACGAGCGGTGAGCAATATTTTGCTTCCCATTGCTCTCATTGGAAAAGCATTTTTCATGCATCTCGTGAGGAAGAGATAGTGAAATTAAGGTGTTACAGAATTTAATTATGAAGCCCTGCATTAGACCAAGAAAAGCTTGCCTTAGAGTACCAACATGAAGTGTCTATTGGGTGCTGTGTTCACTAAAAGAAAAAAGGAAATTTCTAACGGACTTATTTTGGAAGTTCAAAAGATTCAACGAGAAATTAATTTTTGTGACAGATTTTTCTCACTTTTTTGGTGCACATGGAGACTCTTGGGAAAATAATGAGTTTTCTAACTGCTTGCATTGAAGTTTGTGGAGCCTAAGGGATCGACGGAAAAAAAAAGTATTTTCTAATAAATATATAAATATATAAATATATATATATATATATATATATATATATATCTACGGTTTTGCTGAGCGCTCCTTAATGCGAGCTCCAACCGTTACCGTAACGGAATTTTTGCTACAGTACTCATGCAGATAACCAAACGGAGCAAAAATTCCATTACGGTAACGGTTGGAGCACGCATTAGCAAATCCGTATAAATATATATATATATATTGTGATTTCAAAAATCGTCAGAAAATATAAAATGGAAGACCAATCACACATCATTTTTTAAAACTTTTCTAAGTGAATTTATTTTCTATAAAATCCATGTGTATATTATTACTTATTAAAATCAAGTAAATAATCATTGACTTTGTCATTAATTTAACTTTACATTGACTAATTTAATCATTAATATAAATAACTTATTTTTATATTTATTATATAATTAAATAAAATTTTGAATATAAAAAATAATAAAATATTTTTTTTAAAAAAAATAAATTTAATATTCTACCGGTTTAATTTTGCTAGAAAAGGAACTACCAGAAAATGAAAACATAACTGTCAAAAAACTTTTCTGGTGGTTATACAGACAGTTTCGGAAATCCCTGCTTGTTTGGGCTTCTCTTTAAAAAAAAAGGGTACTTATTTTTTAAAAAAATGCACTTAAGAATTTAAGTTGTTTGTTTTGGCTTATGTAAAAGAGCACAAGATGAAAAATAAGTCAAAATTCTTCTTTTTTTGTGTGTGTACTTTCTCTTGATTTTTTTCCTCTTTCTCCCTCTACAAATTTTCATTCTTTACCCCCACTCGAACCCATCTCCTACCCCAACCCCCCACCCCGAGCACAATGCTATCTTTTTTTTCTGCCATTTCTTCCTTTTAGGTATTTTCTTTTCTTTTCTTTTTTTAATGTTTTCATTCATTAACCCTTTCCCCTCTCTCAAATAATCTTCCCCACCTCCACCTCGCACAATCCTCTCTGTTTTTTTTTCTCATTGCTTCCTTCCAAGTGTTCATTTTCCAATTTTTTTTATTTTATTTTATGTTTTCATCCATTAAGCCTCTCCCCACCCTCATGTAAGCCCCCAACCCCCAGCCGTTTCTTCCTTTCATATATTTACTTTTATTTTTAATGTTTTCATTCATTAAACATCCTCCAATCCCAAGGTAAGCCTCCCCCCTCCCCCCTCCTTTTTTTCTTTTCTCATTTCTACCTTTTAGGTATCTTTTTGTTTCAAAATGTTTTCATTCATTAATCCCCTACTACCCCCAATTTTAACTTTCAATGTGCCTTCCATTCTTTTTCTCCAGCTTCTTTTTTTTTTTCTTTTCTCCTTTATCTTTTTTTATATATATAGATTTTTCTCCCCCTTCTTTATCTAAGAGATTATTGACTCAAGAGGCTATTGAGTCAATTTTAAAGGTGTCGGATAAGATCTCCTTCATTCGGGTTTGAGTTTGAGTATTTGCCGGGTTATTTGGGACGTATCCCTTTCACCCATCACTAAACAACTCGAAACCAGAGAACTCGAAATGAAACCGGAGACATCAGGCGGAGGGAGTACTATATAAGGATTTTTGCTAAAGTTACGTCCATTATTGTTGTCGGATAGATTAAATAATTTATTTCATGTCAAAAACAAATCGTTTCATTAGCAACCAAATCCGATGAAATCAAAATTGTGTCCACCACTCTTATACTTTTCGCCTAATTGATAAGCTTGTTTAAGAAAATTTACACCCTTTTTTTTTTTTTTTTCATTTCTTTTGGCTTGCTTAATCCATCAATCACCGCCACTGAATCTTTTCAAAACACAACATATATACACTAAAACAATCGATATACACCACCTTATTCTTATGCCACATATCCCCAGTCGCTTTCTTTTTTAGGGTGTCTATGGTAAATTCCACCTACCAATTCATTTGCTAAATCGTCTAATTATTTATTTTTCATAATTTCTTTTCATTTACTTTATCATTAAAAAAGAGTTTACGTAGGACTTTGACTTGTGTTTGATAATAATTATTGGATATTAATTATTGACTAATGACTAAATTGATTTTGTATTTTTATTGGATAATAAGCTAAAAAGAAAAAAAAATTGAAAAGAAAACCGTCCCCAAAAAACAAAAAGAAATACATATCTTCATACCAACATTGGCATAAAAATTATTGAATCCCAATGAAAAGATTATTTAATATACAATTGGCAAGCACCAAAAGTTATAAAACTATGAGCAACTTAGAAATATCATTACATGATCTATCTATCTATCGATCTTATGACAATGGATGACACATGACGAACTTTATTAAAATCTTCACCCTCTTGACCATCTACCACTCGAACTCTATCCACAAATTTGAGGGGCATTTCCACAATCTGCAATTTTGTCAAGGCTACAATGAATTGTATTCCATCGGGAATCATCGACAATTGATGACATTTTGCAATGAGAAGGTGACAGAGGCTAGGCATGGCTCCTTCCTCCACTATCCACAACTCCAGTCCAAGGAGAAGCTGGAGTGAAAGAAACACGAGTTGAGGAAACCCCGAGGCATGACAGGTCATTCGATTACCAACAAAAGAGAGAGGATCCATCCAGAGCCTTTGTAATTTGGGAAGCTTTTCCAATGTTTCCATGGGATCTACTTCTAGATAAGTTCCCTGTAATCTCAATTCAGTAAGGCATTTCAAGAAGTCAATCTTATATTCAGGTAACATTCTGATGTTATAACCAACCCATTTGATGGTCAGATACTGAAGATTGCTACAAAACAATTGTTCAAATGTGCAAGGACTATCAAAATTGCGGAACCAGAGATCTGCCTGCTTCAACTGGGGCAAATTTAGTATGCAATTGATGATTTCCACTGCTTCATCTTCCCAAATGCGAGCACTTAGAACAAGGAGATTGGTTAACTTGGATAAATCATTGATACGACAGAATTCGGAGGAAAAGTTTTCTAATATCTCTAGCTTAGTCAAGCCAGCCAACTGCAATCTACCAAACAGAACATGATAACCAGATTTTGGTAAATGTAAATATCTCAAATTTCTGAACTTGTGCATAACGTTCCTTATCCACGAACATGAAGAATCTCTTAAATTAAGGGTTTCCAAATGTTGAAGCTTGCTAATGGATGGTGGCAGTGTGATATCCCTGGAATTTCTCAAGCATAGGTATCGCAAGTGGATGAGGTTACCAATCGGCAAATCAATTTCATCGTCTTTTATATCAAAGGTAAAATTTTCAATTGTTAAAGCTCTCAACATTTTGAAGTTCTTAAATAGAGTTTTTACAAGGCGCCACCCTTTGATTTCTTCTTCCCCCCTAGAATATTTCAATGAACGAACATGCTCAACCATTTCTTTCTTCGGGGGACGATAGTTAGAAACATCATCTGGATTCAAGAAAATCACAAGCCTGCGAATCTTACCCATTGAAGAAGTACATGAATTTGCTGACATTCTATGATCTCCTTCTCGATAATCTATTGTCTTCAAAAAAAATTCTTCTTCTCCCTTCCGCAAGCATAGATCTCTCATGAGGTCATGGAGGCGGCAGCACCAAAATTTTCTCATCCCCACTCCTCTGTTTGCAACCACTTGAACCATGCTCCGCTTTGCTAACTCGTAAAGATAACGCTCGGCAGTGTCCATCATTGATTCTTCCCCAATTCGATCAGCTTCAGACACCATTCCTTCAGCCATCCATAGTTGATACAGTGTTTCTGTTTCTATGTCACAATCCTCAGGGTATATGCCCAAGTAAAGGAAGCATGGCTTTAATTGGTAGGGCAAGTCATTGTAGCTCAAAGTCAGTACCCTCTGCACTTCTCCTTTTTCTTCTCCAACTTTTTCACCCTTTTCCAGATAGGACTTTACGTTTTTGCTAACAGCTTCCCAGTCACTGAAATCATGTTTACTTGCCAAGATTCCTCCTAGTACGATGACAGCTAGAGGAAGACCCCCGCAGCATTTCACCATTTCCTTTCCCAGTTCTTCAAACTTATGGACATCTCCATAGACTTGGATCCACAAAGGAGAAGAAAAATTAATATTAATTATTTAATGATGAATGAAAACTAGAAGATGCATATAAAAAGGGAATTAAAAAAATGATAGTTATGAAGATAAACAATATAGGAACTTCAGCCATATCGCCAGACATACTTGACCTAAATAAGGGCGCGAGTTAAATGATACTTTGACATATGAACTGCCAGTCAAAACATTTCATTAAGAAAAACTAATATGAAATATTTGATGATTATTAATGAAAAAAAGAAAAAGAAAATGATTATGAACATCTATAAAAGATCTTCATATCCATGTCCAGATGATATATTTTTTTTTCAATTTGACTCTTCAACTTATAATGTGTCATTCAACTTTCAAGATTTGGTACGGTTAAATGGTTGTATCAGTTTGAAACGATAAAAAATAAGATAAATTGAAAGGATCAGTGGCTAATACCTTGAAGATTTCGTCCCCTAAGTGCCTTCTTCTGGAGAAGCTCCCAGCTCTCGTCTTTACTCAGAAGTGGAGGTTCATGATGGAAACCATTAGGTCCAATATGGAATGCCACATCTTTTTTACGAGTGGTGAGCAATATTTTGCTTCCCATTGCTCTCGTTGGAAAAGCATTTTTCATGCAGTCCCAAGCATCGGATGACCAAATATCGTCAAGAACAATAAAACACTTTCTCCTTTCCAGTACTTGATAAAGTTCTTGAACCAGCAAATCAACATTCTCACACTTGTCAATAACATATTTCTTCTGGGGAATGAGTTTGAGAAAGATTCTTACCAGAATATCTCTTGTCTGCCATTGTTGTGATATGCAAACCCAGGCAAAATGGTCAAAATGTCGTCTCACATCTGGATGGTTGTAAACCTTTCGTGCGATGGTTGTCTTTCCCAGACCCCCCATCCCACAAATGGAAATGACTTTATAATCATGATTCACCAGAGCTTTAGACAACCTCTTGACGTCAGCCTCCATACCAACAAAATCGTCTTCTTCAACATGGGCGTATGTCCTCCTTATTAGCTGCAGTCGACTAGAACTTTGGCCTTCTTTCTCTAATATTCCTTTAATTCCCAATTCATTGAAAAGTTTGGTGAGATTAGACATCCTATCGATGAGAGCCACAATCTCCGACCCAACTTTGTGTTGTATGTAACATTCATTGAGAATGCACAAGCTTCGTTCCAGGACATTTCTTGATGAATTTCTGAAGGCAAGGGTTTCGAGAACATTTTCTGCTTCGTAAGCCAGATCTTTACTTTGTGAGATCCACTCCCTAAGCGTGGGATTATCATCTTGACACCTTTGATCAGCACTTTTTAGCACTGACAGCAACAGCCTCAACTCGGATTGAAGCTGCCGAGCTTTGTCCCTCACACCAAGTAAGTGCTTTCCTTCTTCTATCACAAGTTTACCGATGCTTTCTAACAAGAAGGAGACGACAGGCTCTGCGAATTCAGCCATTTTGAATTATATGAGTTCAGTATAATAGGCATTAATTAATATAGTTCGGGTTATATACACATAATCCCACTGGCAACTTAAATTCTTTGTTCACTCAAAAAGAGCCATTCCTCCTTGAAAAAGCTTGGACGTTTTTTTCTACCCGTTTGTCGGCCACTTTATCTTTTTGCTCTGCTTTTGGCCATTGTCAGCCATTTCTTTTGTCTGTTTTCATTATTAGAAAGCGGATTCCAATTTTTTTTACATCATTTATAGATTAGAGTTAAATTCCAGATTTGAATTCCGGTGGTATAGCCCAAATATATAAATATATATTTTTTTAATTCCGCTTGTGACGTTTCACATCCATTTCTATTCCCGTGGGACCTTAAAATTCGTTGTAATTATTATGGTATTTACACAATGATTTTTTATTTTAAGAACTGATTTTTTAAAAATATGAATATATAATTATAACAGAAGAGCCACGTGATTGGACGGTGCACAGACATCAGCTTTTTTCTCTGCCCTTTCATTTCTTAACTTTTTGGGCTGAAGCTAGCACCGACTTCATATTGACTTAACTCATCCGATTTTAGCGAGACAACTCATTCCATTTTAACGAATCAACTCGGACGTCCACCAAGCTTATATATATTTTTTAAGTTTGGATCGATTTTATACATGTATATTAATTTTATGATTTAGTTTGTTAAATTTCAAAAAACTTTAAAAGCTTAAACTAATACGTGTAATAAGTTTTGTAATTTTATGTGATGTTTATGTTTGTTTTTTAGGGTTTATAAAATGTTTAAATACATATATTTTACTATTATAAAAAAAATTGAAAAACCAATATAAAAAATTTTAAAATTTTCTTTTAAAAAATTTTAGTCAAAGCAATGGTCAAATTTTCTTTTTATTTTTTAAATAATTTTCATAAAAAAATTTTCAAAATGGAATTTCCTTTGATATCGTGTATTTTGGTTTACAATCCTATCTTTTGATGTGCATGATTCTCGGGAACATCAATCGAAATTTTAAATTATATATTTTAATAATACATATAAATATATATATATATATATATCATGATCTTCATTTATTTTGACTCATCATTATCACGTTGGGATACGAGTATCATCAATCAACGGCTGAGACTGAAGAGATGCAATCTTCTTCATTAAGTAAAAATTTGGACCGTAAAATTTTACAGCTATCGTTAGGGTAACTTCTACAGGTACTTTCCTTTGTCAAAATTCCATAAAAACAGTGTGTTCTCTCCCTGTGAAAAAGAACTATTCTCTGCGAAGGATCTTGTTGAGAGAGACAAGTGTTTTTTTTTTTTTTAAAACCTCCTTTGATCAAATATAGTTTGGTAGACCCTATCCGTTTTATTAAGATAAAAATTTTGAATACATGGAAGGGGACATAAAGGGTCTTATCCTTAAGAATGGTGGAAACAAATCCACTTCTACAATCAAGCCCTTTAAAACTAGATGAAATGCACATACAAGAATTATGCTCGGCTAGTGAAAGCAAGTTTAAGTGCATCTAATATACAAAAATCATGAACAAACAAAGGAAGTGAATTAAATGGCTATAATGAATACAATGTAAATTATAACAAGCCTCATTTACAAGAAAATTAACCATCTAGTTTCCTTATCTGAAAATATGAACCAAGATGAAAGGAACCAAAAGCCATCTTCTCTTGAGCTTCTCTGGTTTTTCTATGAAGAAGCTAGTCAGTTGAACAATTCCCATTCACCATTCACCATAAAATTTCAAGTCCTTGGGATTGCTCTTCCTTTCATGTCTTGAAGCTTGTAACTTCCATTCTAATTATTCTTTATGATGATGTAAGGTACTTCCCAAGTAGCATCCACTTTCTTAGTTGGGTCTTGTCTACTACCTTAATTTTTACGAAGTACAAGATCCCCAACTTTTATCTTAGGATTTTTGACCTTCCTGTTATGATAGTTTGCAAGCTTCCTTTTGTAGATGGCTTCCCTTTGGGCTGCATTGCACCTTATTTCTTCCAAGAGATTCAAATTCTCAGTAAGTTTCTGATCATTCCATTCAATACTGAACAAATCCATTTTGGAAGATGAACTTCCAATTTCTATTGGAATTAAAGCATTTGTTCCAAAACAAAGATTGAATGGTGAATTCTTCCTTCTAGAATTAGGTGCCATCCTACAAGACCATAGAACATTAGGCAATTCATCCACCCAATTAGTTTTTTCAAAATCTAGTTCTATTTGCTACTTCTATAAAACCATTTGTTTGTGGATGTCCCACATAAGTAATTCTATGATCTTTACAAAAAGTTTGAAATTCTTTGGCATCAAATTGTTTGCCATTGTCTATTATTAATATGGATATCCAAATCTTGTAATAACATCCTCCATGAAAAAAATCCTTTATTTTATGAGATGAAAGAGATGCTAAAGCTTTAGCTTCTATCCATTTTGTAAAATGATCAATTGCAACTACCAAAATTTCTTTAGACCCTAAAACTTTAGGAAAATGTCCAAATAAATCCATAACGCATTATTGAAATTGAATTGGATTGCTGAGTGAATGTAACTCTAAAGTTGGAAGATGATGTATGTTATCCTGAATTTGACATTTGTGACACTTCCCTACTAGAGCAAGAGCATCATCTTCCATGGCAAGAAAAAAATAATCTACAAGCATAATTCTCCTTGTTAAACTTCTGGCTATAATATGAGATCCATAAATCACTTCATGTATCTCTCTAAGTATATAATGACCTTCATCATGAAATGCACATTTTAATAGGGGTCAAGAGAAAGATCACCTGTATAACTTGTCATCCATTATGACATGTTTGGAAGATGTAGATTTTATCTTCTTTGCCTTCATTGGATCCTCATGAAGTTTTCCTTAATTGATATAAGTCACTATTGGAAACATCACGGTGTTAGTGATGTCAACAAAACTTTTTTCCAAAACATCAATGAATTTCTTTTCAAAAGATTCCATCCAAATACCTTCCAATTTTTTTCCTTTCTGAATTTTGGAAAGTAAATTAGCTTCCATATTCTCCCTACGAGATATATGTTCTAGTTTTATATATGCGAATTTTGAAAAGAGCTTTTGGGTAGTTTCTAAATATTTTTGCATAATGTCTTCTCTAGCTTCATAATCACCATTGATATGTCCAGCCAATACTTGAGAATTAGTTTTGACTACGAAATTCTTCACATGGAAAGTGTCTGTGACATGTAGCCTTGCAATGAAGGTTTCATATTCAGATTCATTGTTTCTCAAAGCATTTGTATATTGAAGTGCATAACGAAATTTTGGACCTTCTGGACTTGTAAGAACAAATCCTGCACCATTTGCTGATCCATCTGTGTGGATAATCTAGCATTCCTGTATAGGAGGAATGTAAGTGTTAGAATCATTTTGAGGAGAATTTCTTGGAATATTGCATTCCAAAAGAAAGTCAGAAAGGTCTTGTCCTTGAAGTGTTTTTGGGGCAAATAGTTTATATCAAACTCAAAAAGTTCAATTGCCCACTTGGTAAGTTGTCCAACTAGGTCTTGCTTATGAAGAATGTGCCTAATGGGAGCATTAATAAGTACATTTATTGTATAAGCCTGAAAATATGGCTTTAATTTTCGACTTGTGACTATGATAGTCAAAACATACTTCTCTAAGGAAGTATATTAGTTCTGCCCCTTGCAAAATATGACTTGTATAATATATATTCTTTGTTTGAGAACCTCTTGAAGCACATAAAGCCGACTGCAAAATCAGATACATACATAAAAATATATATAAAATTTCTCCTACAAAAGGAGAGACTAACATAGGTGGTTAGCCACATATTTTTTGATTTGTTCAAAAGATTTTTGACATTTAGGTGTCCAATGAAAATGCTTTAGATTCCATATTACCTGATAAAAAGGTAGAAATCATTCTCCATTTTTAGATAAAAAACAATTGAGTCTAGCAAGTTGTTGGACTTCCTTAATTGTTGTAGGAGCTTTCATGTCAATAATTGATTTTATCTTTGATGGATTCACTTCTATGCCTCTTCTTGATACGATGTATCCCAAAAACTTTCCAGCTTCTACACCAAATGAACATTTTTTGTGATTAGGTTTCAAACCGTGTTGTTTCATGTTAACAAATGACTCTTCTAAGTCACTGAATATGGCTTCCATACTGGCCGACTTTATGAGAATATCATCCACATAAGCTTCCATATCCATTCCCTATTGCGAGGCAAACAGAAGATTTATCATGTCCTAAAATCTGCATCTGTATTTTTCAATTCAAATGGCATTATGGTATAACAATATAATCCATGTGAAGTGATAATAGAAGTCTTTTTCTTATCTTCAAGTGCCATTTGAATTTTGTGAGCATCTAAGAAGCATAACAATGTGAATCCTGTTGTAGCATCAACAAGCTATTCAATTATTGGCATTGGATAGGGCTTTTTGAGAATTGTCTTATTTACAGTGGTGAAGTCTATGTACATTCTCCATGATCCATCAAGTTTGGGAACAACTATTGGACTAGATACCCATGATGAAAATTGTACTTTTCTCATGATCTCTGCATTTAAAAGATCTGCAACCTCATTCTTTATCGTTCCTGTTTTTCTGGAGGGACCTATCTTTTCTTTTGAACAACTAGTGTATAAGAGTCAACAAACCCAATCTATGTTTAATGAAACTTCTGGGTATTAATCTCATGTCTTTTGTCGGCCATGGAAATACATCTTGATGTTTGCCAATAAATCAAGAAGTCCGTGTTTCATTTTGACACCCAAATTTCGACCTACAGAAACTTTTCTTTAGGATAATTTGCCTTTATTTGAAATTCCTCTAATTCAGTAGCGGGCTTTTTATGGTTATCATCTTCTGGATCCTCTGTTACTTCCTTTTGTGTAGAAGATTGTAATGCTTTGGCAATAGCAGTATGATAACACTCATGGGCAGAATGAATATCTCCCAAAATAATGGTATTATCCTTTGAAGTGCCGATAATCAGTTGATTCTGAAATATATCCACTTGTGCTTTCATCAAATTGAGACTTGGCCTTCCCCATATAACATTATATGACAATTGCAAATCAACTACAATAAACTATGCTTCTGAATGTACCAGAGCATCATTCTGTCCCCATTGCACTAGTAATTTCACTATTCCCAATGAATATATCATCTCTCTAGAGAATCCAATTAAAAGAATCCTTTGAGTCAAAATCTTTGAATATGGGAGATCAATCTTCTAATAAACATCATAATATAAGAGATTAGAAGAACTTCATGTATGTACTAATATTCTCTTAACTACATATCCAACCATGTTCAAAGAAATCACTAATGGCACAGCATCATTAATGATTTTACTAGGCTCCTATTTTTGCTTTTTCTCTGGACGCACTTCATATTGAGAATATACTGTAGAAATCATCTCACTTACTTTTGGAAATGCTGCATGTCTTTGAGGATCCATCTGCTTGTTTGATCTCCTTGGAGTACTTGCACATATTCTCTGAGGCGTAAATTTTGTATGGCAGTCTGTATTTATCTTTTCCAAGAAAAACATTCATCTATATCATGTCCAACATCCTTGTGATATAAACAATATCGATCTTGAAATCTCTTATTTGAAGGACCTTGCATTGAGTTTGGAGGCTTCAAAATTCCACAATTTTCCACCTCTTGCAATATAAAAGTTCGAGGAACATTCAATGGTGTAAAATGTTGATTGTGTCTCCGGGTCTTCCTGCAAAATTCTTATTGTTTCCTCTATCAATCTTTCTCTGGTTATTATTCCCATCAAAACGTTAATGAACATGCTGCTTTTGCATAGAACCTCCTGAATGTTGATATGTTGATCTGGATTTGTGAATTCACTATGTTAAGAACTTTTATCAAAATAGCTATCACGTTTGTTTCTTGGAACAAAAGATTTTATGATGAATATCTAGATCCAGGTTTTGAAATAGAAATGCCATATGCTTGATAACCTAGTGTTCTTGGTTTTTTCATCCCTTTGTTTTACAACTTCCACAAATCATCTTTTTCCAACTATCTTAAGTTTTTCTTTGATCTGAAAAGTTCTTCAGCTTTGATCCATTTGCAGACTTCTGTTAACAATTCATTAGTTGTGCTTGGATTTAGCAATTTAATTTTGTCAAGATATGTCCCGGACATAGTCCATGACAAAAAGCTTTCAGATATGATTGCCCTGAACAATCTTTCACAGTAAGTGCTTCATTGTTAAACCTGTCCAAGTAGTCTCCCAAAGTTTCATCATTGAATTGCTTAAGATTTCTCATGTAAGAACTTGGTTACTCTCGAATGGCACTTCCCTGAAATTCCCTCAAAAACATTTCTCCCAACATTTTAAATGAAGATATAGATCCTCCAGGTAATTTTGCAAACCAGTTAGCAGCTCTTCTAGCCTATGTAGTAGGAAAAGCTTTGCGTAGAATCAAATCATCTGCTCCATAAAAAGTCATCTTTGAATTGTATGAAGTAAGATGTCTTTCAGGATCCGTGGAACCATCATAATCTTCCTGATTAGGAAATTTCAAATCGAGAGGTATTTTTGCCTTCATATATTCTTCAATCAATGGATTAGCTTGAATTTTATTCATTACACTTGCTTTCTCTCTGAACTGAGGAAGTACCATCTCTATCTACTTTCTAATGTCTTCAATTTCATCACACCACTCAAGTTCTGTGGCTGTGGAATGTTGCAGACTTCTTCCCTTTTCCTTTCCTTTATCAGTATGTTTGCCTGACTTAGTAGAATTCCGTGGTGCAGTCTTTCTATCTTCCTTTGCTGCTACTGGATCCTTTTTGACATTTTTGAAAGGAATTCTAGGTGGACTCTTAGAACTGACTTTCGGTTCTTCCATTTCTTTTGTTTTATTTTGATTAGAAGAACCTTCTTCTTCTGCATCTTCAGGTTCTAAGATCTCCTTCCTTTTCTAGTCACAAAGAATTTTTCTAAACATATCCATGCTATTAAACACCAATGGTCTGTCCTTCTTCGGAACTTCTACTTCTGGTAAATCTGCATCCACCATCATCCTTCTATGAAAAGACACCAGATAATAAGATTTAAAGAACCACTGAACTCTGGCATTGAAATAATTGGTTTCTCTTTTTGTTTAGGATCAGGTAATGGTGGTTTTTCAATTCCAACGACATTATTCTGATTATCTGTCAACTTAAAAAAGTCTTTAGCAACAACACTTCTTGTCTTCATGATTTTCAGAATCTAGATTCAAATGGAACAATCAAAAAGTTCTTCAAAGAATAGGTATAATAAGCTCGAAATGAAATTTTCACTCAGCAAGTATATATCAAACCAAATCTGACTGTAGAAGATAAATTCACCAATAACAGATAACTCCAGAAAAGAGAATCTCAAATATCATCAACAACTTCATTCATCGAAAGAACAAATTCCAAAAACTCCGACGGTGACTCCGTCAACTCTACACTGCAAAGGCAGAACAGAGAGTATTGCACTATGTCCGACGGTGACTCCGGCGACCCTACACTGCAAAAGGAAGAACAGAGTGTATTGAACCATGTCCTGCAATGGAGTGTTTGATCTTGGGTCCTATAAGAAAAGTTTAGTTTAAACAAAGTCACGGCTGCTGAACCAAGTTTAGCCCAAGTCAGAAATTTACTTTGAATTATAGACTAAATAACAAACAGAAACAGTTGAGTTTCAGATTTGCCAGAAAGAAGCTCTCTTAAATTTCCATCAGCCACGCACTCATACACAAGTGCATGCATTTTTCAGTGCAAGGTTTGCCTACAGATTACAGAGCAATATATATCATATATATATATATATTACACAATGCATGCATTTTTCAGTGCCGCCTATTGTTGAAACCTAAATAAATTAATAGCACTTAATTATAGCAAACTATTGATAAAAAACTTTATTTAACCAATTGGTAAACAAGGTTTGAATAAAGATTACAGAGCAATACATATCAAATAAATAAATAAATAAATAAATATATATATATATATACACAAAAACATATTAAGAATTCAAGTCTTACAAAATTCACAGCTTGCAGAAGGATTTAAATATCTGCAGGAATTTGGTGGCCAAGTTTGTGTACACCATTTCTGAGTTTATCCGAATTTATCTTCCCTCTATTTTCAAAAGCTTCCTTTAATTCCAGCCACTTCCTTTAATTCCAGCCATTTCTGAGTCTAATTTTCTAATTTTCATTGTATTTTTTTTTTCTCCTTTGCTTCCATTTTTTTTATTTATTGTTTTTGAGTAGAATTTTTCTTCTTCTAAGTCTCTTTCTTACTTTACAAATTTTCATTCTTTACCCCCTCCCAAACCCAGCACCTAATCCCCCCTTCCTTTTCATTCATTTCCCATTTCTTCCTTTCAGGTATTTTCTTCTTTTATTCTTCCTTTTTTTTTTTTTTGATTAATCTTCCCGCACCCTCAGGTAATCTCCCCACCAATACCCCCAGCCCCATACAATCTTGTCTTTTTTTATCTTTTTTTTTTTTTTTTCCATTTCTTCCTTTCAAATGTTCATTTTCATTTTTTTTTTTTATAATCCATTAAGCCTCCCTCCAATCCCCAGTCCTTCCCCGGATAACGCTATTAATTTTTTTTTTTTTTTCTCTCCATTTCTTCCTTTCAGATGTTTATTTTTTATTTCTTAATACTGGGCCTAACTGAGATAAGCCTTTAAAAATTAGGATTGAATTGGACTCCCATTGGATAAATCCAAAGGCTTTTTTATTTATTATTAATTTAATAATTTATTTTATTAAAATTAAATTAAAGTTACCGAAGGACCATCCAAAGAGAGTCAAGAGATTGAATAAATCAAGTACAAGTTCGGCAAAACAGAGCAATTATTGAACCCAGTAATAATCTGAGCAGCTACAGATTTGTCAGTGCCCACCCACAACTGAAACAGTTTTTAAGGAAGGGAGGCTCCTGGATGGCGTGTAGTATATAGTTGAGTAATAAAAAGATACAGCAAATGATATCCCAGTGTTACGATCATCTCAAATATTAGGCTTCTTAACTCTTTCCCCACCCCAAAGGAACAAAAATGGAAGCCAAGGATTTCTTTCAAGAGCGATCAGTTTCTTCTTCAAGTCGTCTGCAGACATCGTGACGCAGCATCTCTATGTTGGACAAAAGGGAGCCACCAGACTAAATTAAATCAATCAATATTTGAAAAATTATATATATGTGGAAAACTTTGGACCGATCCTAAAACTTATAAGGACTTTAATATTATTAGTCATTCAAAATATGATTTAGGCACAATTCAATCCAACCCTAATCTTTTAAAACTTATCCAGGCTTGAGCTAGGCTGAAGCCTTTTTGACGGGTGGAATTATAGGTGGAAAGGAATGTGCAATCCCTCGCAAAATTGCTTTTCTTTTTCCTTCCACATTTTGCCCTCGAACAAACAAACAAACACTGTGACACTAAGATTCAACTTATCAAAACTTCGTCAAAATAATAAATGACTTTGCAATAATTACCTCATCATTAAAGTTAATACTAAAGAAAATTATATAAATAAATAAATATATATAATAATACCATTCTTTTAAATCGGTAATTGTCAATAGTTAAGTCAATTCTTTTTTTTAAGAAAAAATAAAATTTTTTATAAAAAAAAAATCTTAAAATGATAAACTAAATGGTAGAGGTATTTTTTTTAAAAAAATTAAGTATTAACTTTGATTATCAGAGACTCAATAATAGCACTCCATAAAATGTGTTTTGTATCACTCGACGATAATTTTATGTGTATATATATATATATATATATATATATATATATAGCAGTATTTTTATGCATAATTTTGATTTTTTAATAATCTTTTATTTATTGAAATCCAATGCAACATCAATCTGGACGTACGTAACAAGTAGCAAAAACAGGATGTTGTTTTCCAAATCGGATCAAACGTACACATTATTACTATAAAAAAATAAAAAATAAAAAATAAAAAAACCCCATTGATAAAACCTTAGAGATGTGATGATGGTAAAATCGACCAAGTGCAGATATAGCCTCAGAGCTAATAAAACTAATTAAGGCAAATTAATTTATGGTTGACATATTTTTCGTTACTTCACAGTTAAATCCAAGAACCGGGGAGAACTGTTTCATTGACCATGTATGAGTTCTTCATACTTCCCCAGCTGTAAGAAAAAACAAAGGTTAGATTCGTACAAAAGATGGAAATTTCCCGATGTCTAAGGGCTGCCTCTCATTCACCGTTAATTCTTGAATAAATCCCATATAAAGGAAGTCTATGATAACAAGCAGCAGAAAACGAACCATTCACAAGCACAGAACCTCTCTCCTGATTTTTGAGTTAGCTCGAAAAAAATGTCAATAACAAGGGAAACAATGTTCATTTTTATAGGTTTATTTTTTTGGGTAGTGAATATTAATAATGTTTTGGTAGAAGGTCTTGCAGTGAATTGGGGGACGATGTCATCCCACCCGTTGCCACCTGATATGGTGGTGAAGCTACTTCAAGAAGATGGATTTACTCAGGTGAAACTGTTTGATAATAATCCCATGATCTTGAAGGCCTTGGCTGGCTCAGGAATCGAAGTCATGGTTGCCATTCCTAATCTTCAGCTCAAGAACATGGGTGATCCCGCCAAAGCCAAGGCTTGGGTGGCACAAAACGTCATCAGCTACAATATTACTTCCAAAGATGGTGTTAAAATTAAGTAAGATAATTTATTTTCTAAAATCCTTTTTCTTCTACCCATAAATATAAAACTCATCACATCTCTCTATATTTATATGCAGATATGTGGCAGTTGGCAATGAGCCATTCCTCAAGGAATATAAAGGCGATTATGTGAAGGCCACATTTCCAGCACTGAAGAACATTCAAGATGCTTTAAATGAGGCCGGAATTGGAAAAAATGTCAAAGCCACAGTACCCATCAACTCCGATGTCTATTCTTCCCCGCAATCGAAGCCCTCTGGAGGAGTATTCAGGCCTGATGTTGCTGATGCAATGAAGGAGATCCTTGCATATATGGACAAGAACAATGCTCCCTTTGTAGTCAACATCTATCCTTTCCTGAGTGTGCTCCTTGGGAACGGCACATTCCCTATCGATTTCGCTTTCTTCGATGGGAAAGCCACTCCCGTTGATGATGGATCTATCAAATACACAAATGTGTTCGATGCAATGATTGACACTTTGGCTTCAGCATTGAACGGAGCCGGATTTAAGGACATGCAAATTGTGGTAGGGGAAATTGGATGGCCAACAGACGGCAATATATATGCGAATGTGTCCATGGCGGAGAGGTTTTACACTGGCCTAGTTCCCAAACTCTTATCCGGAAAGGGCACCCCTCTCCGCCCTGGACCCATCGACGTCTACATGTTTGCTCTGTTCGATGAAGATCTAAAGAGTACGTTCCCCGCAGGACAGTTCGAAAGAAGCTGGGGAATCTATCGTTACGATGGAAGAACAAAGTTCCCACTTGTGATTTCAACCACCAGCAATGGGGAAAACAAGACTCTTGCCTCCGCCGACGTGCCTTATCTTAAGGAGCAATGGTGTGTTAAGAAACCAGGTGCCAATAATGAAAAGGCCATCGGGAATGCCATGAAATATGCTTGTGACAGGGCAGACTGCAGCCCTATCGGTGCCAACGATTCTTCTTGCGGTGATTTGGGATACGATGGCAAGGCATCATTTGCATTCAATTCCTATTTCCAGGTGCAAAATCAAGATCCCCAAGCCTGTTCTTTCGGGGGTCTTTCTACCCTGACTACCAAGAATCCTTCCATGGGAAATTGCAACTTCACCATCGGGATTTCTGTGAAAAATGCTCCTGCTCCAGCTTCAGCTCCGGCTCCAGATGCTGCCTCGGAATCCGGCAAGGGTGGAAAATCGGGTTCTTATTCGAGCCCTATGCCCGGGATGAGCTTGCCTTTGGCTATAGCAGTACTCTTCTTTACTCTTGTGGTTCAGATGTGGAATCTGTGAAGAATTTTTTATCCTTTTTTTTGGTCTTTTGATTGGCTTCTTTGATTATTTCGTGATACATATTTTTTTCTTTTTTTTAATAATGGGGTTTCTACTGCTCCATTGAATCTGTACCGATGATCACATTCATGTGCAGTAAGCCAAGAATAACCAAAAGATTTATATTCGAGTTGCAAAATATTCTTTCCTATTATTCATTTTATACATTTTTTTCTTTTTTTCTTCATCTGAGGAGGTGGAAACAAGTCAAGCCAAACTTTTATCTTAACAGGTTAGGCCGGTGATAAGCTTATTATCTAGTTTGAGCCTGGATAATATCTAGTTTGAGCCTGACGAGTTCAAAAGTTTTGCCTGGTCAATAACTTCTTTATAAAGCAGGTCTTTTTTCTTTTTTTTTTATAAAAAAATCAATTTATAAATCCAATATATTATAATATAAAATTTGAGAGTATTAGATCAAATAATTAATAAAAAAAAATATAGAACTAATAAATTACGATAACTCAATATTATTTATTTAAAATATATGATAAAATAGTATATAATTTAATTTATTACATAATATACAATAATAAGCATAAAAATTTAAATTATGATTCTATCCAATATATTTGTAGTTATTAACTAGTCATAAACAATTAAAAATTAAACATAATTTCTTCTACTTCTTAAAAAATTTTCAAAATAAGAAAATCAAAACATTATTAATCATGAAACAATTTACAAATAAAAAGAAATACATTATTTCAACAATTCAAAATTTTAGTTTTTGTTTCATATTTAAACCATATGAATACTTAATTATAATATATATATATATATATATTTATTTATTTATATGTATGCTAAGTAATTATAATGAAGTGAAAAATGTTATTAGAGTTCATATATTATATGTTCAAATCTTAAATTTTATATCAATTTAAAAGATTTTTTTTTTTTTTTAAGAAGGTTGGCTTAGACTTGACCTTTACACTAAGCAGACCTTAAGAAAGGCTTTAGCCCGCTGGTAGCTTAGGTCAGGATACTTCTACTTAAGCCCTACGCGCTCCGCTCCTATGCTTGAATAGCTAGGCCAAATCCAGGCAAGGACACAAGGCCCAAACAAACAGCCTAACTTATTTTCACCTCTACTTCTGATGGATTGAAGAACCAAATGCAGTATGGTAAAAGTGTCTGGTTTTTACTTTTTATAATGCGGTAAGGTAAAAGTTTACTTTTTATAATTCTGTGAACTCTTTTTGCTCAAAAAAATAATTAATAAAGTTTTTAAGTTGAAATCCCATATATTGCAGTACAAACCACAATTGATTGCTGTTTTGGAACCAATGGTCAGCTCTACAAGAATTGCTTCATATGCTTATAGACTTCAATTGCATAATTATCACTCAAACAAGAATGGGAAAATTTGGATATTTTGGAGTTCAGAGTTGGGGGTTTTTGTGCTGAGAGATACAACCCTAATGGTATCTTGTAAAATTGAACGTTTCATGTGGATGGAGGGAGAATGTATTATGTCCTTTGTGTATGCTGCCTGTGACTATATTGCTCGTAGAAGTTTGTGGATGGAGATGGCTGAAGTTTCAGCAATAGCTTTGGGTCTGTGTCTAATTGGTGGTGATTTTAACGTGGTTCAGAGGTTAGATGAAAGTTTAGGTACCTCTCTGGCTCTCAGACCTATTACAGAATTCAATGATTGTTTGGAGCATTGTGGTTTCCTGGATCTGCCATATGTCGGTAGTTGTATACATGGTAGAAGAATACCTTTCCTCCACAATGGCCAAGATTGGATCGAGTCCTAGTAAATGAATGTTGGCAAAGCAACTTTCACAACACATCAGTGGAGCATCTTTCCCTGGTGCCATCTGATCACAATCCTCTGCAAGTCTCTACCGAAGTGTCTGAAACTGCTATTGGCATACCAGGAAGGCAAAAATCTAGAATCAAGTGGTTCAAAGAAGGTGAGGGGAACACAACTTACTTCTCCAGCTATTGGCATACCAGGAAGGCAGCGCTGTAGATCAGGAAAATAAAGAACTCAGAGGGGATTTGGCTTACTGAGCAGAAGGAAACAGAGCAAGAGGCAGTGGGTTTTTTCGCGGTACTACTTGCTGATGATATGGGCTGTCTGCAAGACCCTCGGTCTTTCACATCCGCCATACCGACAATGATTAATCAGGAGACCAATATGGAGCTTTCGGCATTGCCAAATTTGGAGGAGGTTCGCACAACTGTCTTCAGCTTGGATGGAGATAGTGCTGCAGGTGTTTACGAGTTTTCGGGGAGGTTTCTCACAACATTTTGGGAGATCATGCAGCCAGAAACGTTACAAGCTATAAGGGATTTCTGGTCTGGGGTTCGAATGCCACAACAATTTACTGCCATTCAGATTGTTATTATTCCCAAGAAGGACAATCTGGAGACGTTCGCAGACTTCAGACACATAAGTTTGTGTAACTTCTCATCCAAAGTCATTGGGAAGGTAATCTCTCTTCGCCTTGCTAAGTTACTTCTAGACTTGATTAGCCTAAATCAAGGGGATTTTCTGAAAGGTTGGAATATCTCTGATAATATTTTGTTAGCCTCGAAGTTAATTCATTCTTTGAATAAGAAATGTGATGGGAAGTTATGTGGTATTTTCTCTTCATCTAGATTAGTTCCTCAAGGGGATACTTTATCACCAACATTGTTCATCTTGGTGGCGGACGTGCTCTTTCGGTGTTTGAATCAACTTTTGTTTAATGGTGAAATGGGAAATTTTATCACAGATTACATTAGTCTTCCTGTTTCTCACTTGAGTTTCACAAATGACATCATTATTTTTACTCAAGGATTGAAAAAAGGTCTCCAATCGTTGACATATTTTCTCGAATTCTACCAGGATTGTTCGGGGCAGAAAATTAATTTCCATAAGAACTCTATTTTTCTCTCATCTCAGGTCTCTTTGCAGCTCCAGACACTTCTGTGAGAGCTTATGGGTTGTGTGATTCAGCGGCTGCCTATGATCTACTTAGGCTGTCTGATCTTCCCAGGCAGAGCAAGGATCTCCTACTATGAGCCATTGATTAGTAAGATCAAAGCTCGCTTCAATGGTTGGCAGAAGAAATATTTATCACCTGGGGGAAGACTCATTCTAATCAAGCATGCCCTATCAGCTATGTCAGCCTACTTGATGGTTGTTAGAAATCCTCCTCAACAAGTTATTAAGGAAGTAGAACTTCTGTTTGCTTCATTTTTCTAGGGTCATTCGGAATTTGGTAACAATAGGCATTGGTGCGCTTGGAGTTCCATATCTCAGCCATATGACAGGGTGGGATAGGCAGTATCATCTCTTAACAGAACTGTTATCCCATATGGCTACAAGCTCTGGTGGAAGTTTGTTCTTCTAATTCACTGTGGGCACCATACATGAAGATGAAATATGGCTTCCGGATTGGAGAAGAGCCGGTTGTAGATGGGTCGCGCATATAGAAAAGATTGTTGCAGGCTCGTGAATGGGCTGATTCTCTTATTGTCCAGGAAACTGATGACGAGACAGATATTTGCATATGGAATTTGTCTGCCCATGTTTGGTTTAATGGCTCAGAGTGCATCACCGCTATAGAAGAGGAGGAATTAGATGGTAGCAGCTCGGATCACTATTTCCACCAGCAGATTCCTCTCTCTTGGTCCATTTTCATTTGGATGCTCAACAAACTATTTTTGGCAACTGATGATATACGCTCCCACCTGGGATTCCCTCTTGCTTCTTGCTGTCATTGTGGGAAAGCAGTTGAATCCATTGCTCATCTCTTTGGAGATTGTCACATAGCTATGGCAGTTTGGGCTCATTATAGTGGAGGCTTTGGAGTGGCAAGTCATTCAGCATATCTCGCAGACTGCTTCTTTAGCTGGGGAAATCAATCTCGACGTTTGGGTGTTTTAGCGAAACTCCTTCCATCCCTGATTTGTCTTGAAATTTGGGCAGCTCAATGTGCTTCAATTTACTCAGATGATCCTAGTAGCATTCACAAGATTATCCACAAGGTCAACTGGCATCTTTATCATATAAATAAGGCATTTGATCTACCAATGTTAGAGAGATTACTCCCTAGAATTACCAATTAGCAAGTCTCAGAAGGAGCTGCTATGTCTCGTTGCTTTGTAAGGCTTTGCCCTAATTTTTTATCATTCAATAAACGGGTAGGGGTTTGTGCCTAATCCCCGTCCTTCGGATGGTTAAAAAAAAAAAAGGTATTTTCTTAGACTATTTTTTACTTACTTTTGAGTTTTATTTTCTCAAAATTTTTTGTTGTTTTCCTTTTTATACTCCCTCAGTCCTATGAAGATAGTCCCGATTTTTTTTTCTTTTATCCCAAATTATAGTTCAATTTCTTTTTAAAGAGTGCTAGTTATGACTTAAAAGATTAAATTACCTTTATTAATTCCCTTTTGATATCTACTACTTTAAATTCCAATGTACTTCATTAAATGTTCTTAGAATTTATTAACATCGTCAATAAATTGAATGTAGAGTAGAAAAGTAAAATTACCGTTTTTTTTCTCAAAAAAAAAAAAAAAATATTGTCTTTGATGGCGGGGTGTTTGGCAAACCTTACCTATTTATTAAATCAAATGGAATATTGCAGTAGAGGGGACTAAGCTTTACTCCACAAGAAAGTGGAGACAAATCTACCTCAAGAGCAGAAGCAATATCTTAGTTGCGAATTCTAATGGACGGGGATATGCATCCTATCCAAATTACAATGCCCACGAACTGAAATTTGACGCAAACTAAAACAAGAGAAATAAGCATTGAGATATATATCACAAGCAACATTTGCCAGCTGATCATCAGCCATGTTGCCTTCCCTAAAAATATGAACAAGAGTAAAATTACCTCACTTCAACAATGATCTGAATTCCTTCATCTGTCTGTAAATCTTCCATGGTACAGAATATCCCTAAACCACCACATCAGCCACATTATCCTAGGAATTCTTTTAGTTTCACAAATGTAGTTTGAAAATCCTCTTACCACTGGAATCCATCCGGCTTGTTCAAGACATTGTAGAACTTCACTCATTTGTCGGCTATTTTGCTAATGAAGCGACTTAGTGCCTGCCATCATCCCTATTGAGCTTTGGACTTCTTTTATGTTTATGGGAGATTCCATATCCAAAAGTGCCTTTATCTTATTTGGATTGACATCGATGCCTCTTTCTGATATCATGAAACCCAAAAACTTTCCCATTGAAACTCCTAAAGTTCATTTCTTAGGATTGATTTGAATGTAGGTAAATCTCAATGTCTGAAAAGTGTCCCTTATGTCTTCAATGAAGGCATCTGAGGTCTTAGACTTGATTACTATGTCATCCACATATACCTCGATGTTTCTTTCAAGAGGTTTTTTGAAAACATTATTCATAGCTAGCTAGAACTCTTCCCTCTTATTCTTCAATCCAAAAGGCATTTTGGTGTAGCATTAGGTCTCGAAATGAGATCTTTTCCATGTCCTCCAATGCCATTGGGATCTGATGCTATCCTTGTATGCGTCCAAGAAATAAAGCCATTGATATTCGACTGCCGAATAAACCATGTAGTCGATGTTTGGAAATGGATATGAGTCCTTTTGGCAATATTTATTGAGTGTAGTGAAATCTACACACATCCCCCATGTCCCTTCTTTCTTTGGTACTACCACTTATTGGCTTGCCATTCAGGATACATGACCCCTTGTAAAATTCTAGCATCGAGAAAAGCTTGAAATTCTCGAGCTATGACTTCGTTCCTCTCCATAGCAAAGGTTCTTTTCTTCTGTTTCAGTGGCTTGACTCCTAGTCTGAGTCCGACCTTGTGTTCTCTTATCTCTCTATCAAGGCCTTTGAGGTTTGTAGGTCACCAAGGAAAAGACCTTCAGATACTCTTGAAATGAATCAACGAGTTATCCCTTGACTTTGGAAGGCAATAGCTCACCTATCTTTATCCCTGTCTCTTGGAACTCGAGATTGAGAAAAGCTTTTTTCCCTTGCTAGCTGCTTGGATTCTAGATTTGTCATTTTCCTTTGGGAGATCGATGAAATCGACTTGAGAGGTCACTGCCCAGGTCTCTGCGTCTCCTTTAGTGAGGGAGCATTCTGAGGCTACTTTTCTTTCTCTTTCCAATGTATTCCAGCTATTACCAACTTGAATCCTCATGTAGTAGCTTAACAAAGAGATTTGGGCTTCAGGTCCATGACTCCTTTCCTTCCAAGAATTGTATTGTAGGTTCCTGGTGCATCTACCGCTAGCCTGTAAATGATTTTTGTAACTCCTTTGCCATTTACATAGACTGTAGTTGGAACTCGTAAAATTCCTTCAGCTTAGGTTATGCTGCCACCGAAGCTTGTCGAAGCTATATTTTACTTTAGCAGTGAGCTCTTATGTATTCCCATTTGATCAAATACCCTTTTATATATGACATTCACTGAGCTTCGAATATCTACCAAGATTTTTAGGACAAAAAATTGTCTAATCTGGAAAGGTATTGTGAAGGGCTCAGCATTGGCTCCCTCAATGCATTGATTTCTCTCATTGGAGGTTGTTGCTAATTAGCTATTGCAGGTGGTAGGTTGGCTTGACCTACATTTTTGGCTAGGAACTCTTGCAAGTGGCCTTCTTTAATCAATCTCTCAATTTCTCATTTGAGGATGAAATAGTCCTGTGTGAAATGACCATGTTTTTTATGGTTATGAAAGAAATTTGTCTTATCTCTTTTTGCCAAAAGGGTCTTTTTAGGAGACATTTCTTTTCCATGACTAATAAGATTTCTGCCCGTGAGGTTGTCAGAGGGGTAGTCATTAGGTCGAGAATTGTCTTCCTTTTCATATCCAAAGGTCCTCAATTTCAATGGGAGTCTTTCCTATCCTGCTTGGATGCTTGTGAGCTCTTAGGTCTCCCTTTAGCTTCTTTTTCGATGGTTGAGGTGAAACCAAGAATATTCTTTTGAACTGTTGACTCCTCTGCTTTGAGTAGTGTTTGCAACATCTTGATGGTATTCACTAGTTCTTCTACCAGAATGAGAGCCACTTACTCCCCTTGCAAAGCTTGCTTAAATGCTGTGATGCAGATTGCATCATTCTTTTACTCAATTTCCACTGCTTCATCATTGGATCGACTTTAGCAACCTGGTGCTCTCACCGACTTTCTGTTTTATGTGGAAGAAGTCATTAATATCCTTTTCACACCTCTTATGGCTTTGGTAATTTTTCAGAAACAATTCCTTTAGGTGTGTTCAGCTCGAGATGCTTGCCTTTGGAAGACTTTTGAACCATGATTGTGTTTACTTGGTCAATGTGGATTGGAAAGCTCAGCACTTGACATGGTCAAGATACTCAAACATTTCCATATAAGAAACAAACTAGTCAATGTGTTATAACGGTTCACTAGTACCATCATACTTTACCTCAACTTGAGATGCTTTAAATCCTGGAGGCATTCGAGCTGTTCTGATACTGTGGACAAATGGTGATGGTTCAGATAAGTCCACATGACTCTGAATTTCCTGGTCTCCATTTCCTTCCCTATTTGATTGGAGAGTTGCTTTCCTTACTGGATTTAGGGCTACCTTTGGGGCTTCGTGGCCTGATCTTTCAATTAGGCTTCACCTAGGAGGTATCCTTTCTTTAGGAGGAGTTCTCAACGAGCACCCCAGCTCGTCTAGGCTTGTCGCAGGTCAGCCTACAGGTCATTGGCTTCTGGAAATTGCTACTCGGTTAAGTTTATCTTGTAGATCATAACCACGACCATTGAGAAGAGTTTCTCTGAGGTTGGTTATCAATGGTGCTCTTCCTGTGTTCTTTCTTGGATCTTTTCCCCCTGAGCTTCTCCCTATGCAAGATTTGCTTCTTGTCCTTCACCATTTTGTGTTTGGATCTGTGGAAGGTTGCTTCTCAAGTTCGGTGGTGGGGGTGGATCCAATTGAGTGTTATTCTGATGCCTTGAATCTCTAGGTTGTTGTATCTCTCTTCAGGATGGTGCTGGGTTACGACCAATTGATGTGTAGTCCCTCCTACCTGATATGCCTTCCAATGCTAATAACATGCATTCCAAGAAGTTGGTTGGAACAGAGACATGACTTCCTCTAGATCTATGGGGTCTAGGACCATTGTTGCCATTATTTTGGTTTTGATGTCTTTACTCCGTCTCTCCTTGTCCGGAAAAATTATCAACTAGGGCTCTTTAAGAAGGACCAGACCGTGTTGGACTTGGTGGCAATGTTAGATCAACCACATTAATTATATTTTCTTTATTCTCTTCCTGGATTAGATCTTCTGGAATAGTTTCTCAAGTTTGTAGTTGAGTTCTTTCTGATGGTTAGCCATGGCATGGTGGTTGAACTCGTGTTGGCTGTGATCATGTCATTAGGATTTCTATTTGTTTCTTTGTGTTTAGAAGAAACTTTTTGACTAGAGTGTTCTTCCCACAGATGGTGCTAGAAGTGATGGAGCTCATAAATGATCTCCGGGTCACCCCAAATCGTGATGACACTTGTAATCATAACTAGAAAGAAATTATATCATTGGAGTGGGCTGTTGCCTTGAGGATAGCTCTGATGCCTAAGTCAGTATTTGATGAGAGTAAAACTAAGTAATAAGTTACCTTTTTTAATTTGTGTTCCCTTCGATATTGTATACCAAACGATACTTGAAAGTAGTAATTTAGGATAGTTGTGAAATCATATCCCACCAATTGCTCCAAGAATTGTGGAGTTTCCATAATAGAAGATATCTTGTCATGCACGTCTTTGGTATATGAGCTATGAGCACGCTACTGACCTATAAACCATCTTCACGACCTTCTAGTTAACTTCGAAGGTTGTGACTAGTGATTCAAGTCTCATAGAGTGAATCAAGTGTTATTCAAGATCCAATCCTGGCATGGAAGATTTACGAGAAAAGTTGGAGTTCACTGGTTCATAGCTCGAAATCCAGTGAGACTTTTCCTTAATTCGCAGAAGGTCATTGACTTAGGAGGTCAATGGTCAAGAGGTCACGGTCCACTTCCCTTTTAATGTTGATTTGGATCTTCTGTATTTGAGTTTCTTCGGGTTGGGTCATTCGAGTTTTACTCGGTTTGTCCGTCAACCACATTGAGCAACTTTCATTGGATTTCCCATTTCAATTTCTGTACATTTAGGGGTTTGGATAATCAATGTATGTTTTTCAACTCTTAAAAATTGAATCATTAACTTTTTCATTATGTAGAAAAGATAACCTAATACATACAAGTTTTGGCAATAACATCAACCTACAATAATCTAAAATTAAATATCCCATTTTAACTAATTTAAAAAAGAATTAACAAAATTTTGACGAATTAAATGTCCCTTTTTTGTTTAGTAAAGTAATTTAAACTTCTTTATAAACTTTTATATAATTTTAAAAATAAGACATTCATTTTCCAATTATTCAAAGTTGTTAGAAACATTTACTTATAGGAAAGGACCAATGGGAAAGACACTACTCTCTCCGTTCCTATTTATAAAAGAATTATGGAAAAAAAAAAAAACTACTTATCATTTGAGAAAAAAATGATCTCTAAGTCTGGCCTAAGGGAGTATTGTTTTTAGGTTACAACATCCCAAAACTAATTACAAAAAACGAGCACAGAGAGAACTAATGCCCGAAAGCCTCTGTTTCAAGGGCTTGCAGCTTCTTCTAGGGTGAAAAGTTGACGTGATAAACTTCAGTCATATCGGGGTGATACAAACCAAAATTCTGCTCAGTGCCTGCGGGTTTCAAATCTTCATTGAACATGGCAAATATGTAGGTCTCCACAGCCTTCCCCGGCCGTTTTGGTGTTCCTTTTCCGGACAACCCTAATGAGACCACATTATTTACATATACTTGAGCATTTGCAACAGTTGCGTCAGGATCGCCGCCGCCGCTAGGCCAACCGGTCTCGGAGACAACAATTCCGATCGCCGGTGCTGAAACCTTTTCCAGTGCAGAGTAGACTGAATCAACCATGGCTTCAAAGATATTATGGTATTCCAGTCCTCCGCCGGCATCATCAATTACCGGTGCAGCACTCGGCTGTAACAACACATAGTCCATCGGAATAATACCTCGGTTTCCCACATAAGCAAAGAAAGGATATATATTCACAAGGAGGGGTGTCCCTTGTTGTGACAAAAACCCAGCAATGGGCTGCATAAAAATCAATGCCTCCTCCGAAAAAGCACCGCTGGAAGGAGGATATGAAGTTCCCATAACTTGTGTGGAAACTGCAGTCGTGACCGGAATAGTAAGAGACCCAGCCTTCAAAGCAGCATCTAGATTTTTCATGGCGTTCAGTACGTAACTGGCTAATGGTCCCGGAATGACCTCATTACCGGCTGCTATGTACGTGAATTTTGTGCCTGAAGAAACATGTGGGATGACGTTGTCGTTTACCCATGTTGTTGCGTACGACATGTCCGTTCCTAGTTGCTGAAGATCCTCGTTGCGGGTTCCGACAATAACTTCGATCCCAGAATTTCCTAAAGCCGTCAAAACATCGGGGTTGGGGTCGAAGATTCGGACTTTCTTTATGTTTCTTGATTTTAGTAGGCCTATAACTTGGTCAGGAGGAGGGAGATTGTCTCCTAATAGTCCATAGTTGATACCAATTCCATGAATACCTACTTCAAATAATGACAATAATAATATTGTTATATAAAAAAAAGTCGATATTTAATCAGTATAATATTTTAAATATTTAAAACTTAAATGACTTACAGATAGTAAAGTTGAAGAAGCATATTGCAACAAACAAAAATCGAAACATGATTAATGTATTCTTTATTAGAATGCAAAAGATACAATTGCATATATAAAGGTAGGGAAAGAAATTAGAAGCTAAAAATAAGAAGAACTAATGACATTAATATACATTAAAAAGAATTTAGAAGAAGTATCATGGATTAACGGAGGGGAGAATTGACAGATACTTGAAGAATTGAACTTTCCGAAAATCCACTATATATTGGAAAACTCAAAAGTCTCTTATTGTTGTTTAGGGCTTCCCCACATATATAGAACAATGATGGTTCTCAAGATCATGAACAGTTCAAATACGCATGAGTAGGAATAGGTCTAATTCTAAGGACAAAATTATTTCTTTGAAGAAAAATAGTGATGAGAATCCTGTGGAAGAATTAAGTAATCAAAAATTTAAATTTGGTGTATTCTTCAAAAATAATTTGCCTAGAGTTTTTCAAGTTCTCAGAAAATTAATTTTTCTTTCAATCGTTAAACTGCGTGAATTATTTCTCTCATTGCATGATCATATAGCTTTATCAATTGCACTTCTACAGACAAAAGGCATTCATTCTCCGAGTATTTCCATAAAAAATGAACCTCCTTATCATGTCAAACTTCTTGACACACAAGTATAGAGGTCACTTTTTCTATTTTGAAGAGATGCCGTGAAGATTCGTTAGTAATAAGACTAAACCTCAAAACCTCAAGACCTTTGCTGGTATACATGCAAGGATTCATTCAATATCTATATACTATAATAGTAAGAAGACCTTGAAATGCCACATGTCAACTTTTCAAGCATTCGTTGTGAAATGTTAAAGAAAAAGAAAAATTAAAAATATTAAATAATTAAAATATAAAAAAGTTATAATTGAGTAAATATAAATAGTCATTATTAATCGTTTAATTATACATTATTTGAAATATACATTATAATTGTTTATTATTATTATTTGTAAATGCTATTATTATTAATATTTATAAATGTTTAATATATTATTTAAATTCCAACACCGACAATTCTCAACCACAATTAATAATAAGTTAGGTTATTCATTTCTAATATTGATAATTCTTATGAAAAACATGACTCTAAAAGTTATTTAAGTCGAAAGACTACAAATCTTATGTATCAAATCCTCTTTTTTTTTCTTTCCCTTTTGAATCTTATAATTACATATACTAAAATATAAAATAATTAAGTTATAAAAAGAAATAGGATACAAAGAGTTTCATAAGTGTGCATTCATTGAAATAAACATTATAATTATTTTTTACTACAATATAAAATATAGAAAATCATAACCACTAAAGTTGTTTGGGTTTTTTCATTTTGACCACTTAACTTTCAAACTTGTCAATTTCACAATTCAAAATATCGAATGGCTAAATTGTAAAATTTTACAAAGTTAAACGGTTAAATTGTTGAATCTCAAAAAGTAAAAATTTAACACATTTTAAAATTGAATGATCAAATTGAAAAAAAAAAACAAGTTCAGTGATTGCATTGATGGTTCCACCCAAAAAAATTACATTTGGGAAGATATAATAGTCATCATTAAATATTTAATTATTCATTAATTGAAATATACGTTTTGACCGTTTATTCTTATTTATAATTGTTCGATACAT
>JAOXNR010006135.1:0-18399 GCA_028571225.1 Parsonsia alboflavescens
GGGGGGGGAATTTGTTCGCTCCGGTCAATTATCATGTAATCCAAAAGGTTGGGCCGTGAATATAACTCAAATTTACCCAAAATAAGTAGACTCGTATTAAGATCATTATTATCCCTAATTGAATCAAGTCTATAGTGGCTTCCTTATTTTTGGTCTTCTCATACGTCTAAGAATTCGCTTGAAATTAGCACACTAAGGATTTTTTTGGGCCTTAAAAGTCCTTAATCCAAACTTCTATTAATTGAAGATTCAAAAATCAAATTTCGGCCTATCAAATTATCAATGTTTACTAATTTATTTTTTTATTTGGAAAAAGGGACAACTCCCTATTAAATCTCAGAAGAACATGCAGACAAGAAATAGGAGATTAGACTCCACCACTACTTCGTTTCATACCGAATTTCAAATAGTCTAATAATACAGGAACCAAAGGTGGGAAAAAAATACCTCACCAATCATTAACTTGTTCTTTTGTGAGGAATCCACAACTGATGAGGCAGAAGAAATCGAGATCAATTGGATTGAATGCTATCTTGCAACTGAACTTTGCCTACAAAAAATCAAAATGGAGAATCTCTTCCAAAAGATGCTCTGAATCTTAAGTTAGAGAATATCTCGACGAAAATTTACAGAGAGAAATAAGTTTGAAGAAGAAGATAGATAGAGTTGTGTGTAAAAACTTCCCTTTCCCTTGGCATGAAAATTTCTATTTATAGGAACTTGTGTGGATGACATATCCGTAATTTCATAAGTGGTCTAAGTGGCCCTAGATTTAGGATATTGTTCTTGTAATACTTGTCTAACTAAAATACTTTATTGTCTTATGTGTATAGGATGGTTGTTTTGATATTGTCAACCATCTAAATGTCCTTTGTGCATACTCACATTTAATGTGTACGAATCAATACAATATGATCACTTAGTGGCAAGAAGGACACTTTGTCTATATCTTGCAACCCACTGCCTAGCTAGCGAGATGCTCATGATTCCTTAGGCTCTTAGCAAGTTTTAATTGATCTCGTGTACATTTTTGACTCTTTGAAAGATATTTTACATTTTCCATATTCTTCCTATATTTCGAGATGCAATCTAGGAGTTTTAAGTTTGCCAAACAAGAGTTTTATCTAGCTTGATCCCTAAAGTTGGAAGGACGAGTTCTCAATTTTGAATTCACACCAGGCTTTTTCTCTTGGATTTTCCAATCGGGTTACTCCAAAATTAACCTCCGATGGACTTTTTTGGAACGTTTCTCAATTGGACCATACATTTTATGACCCATATTCCTAAACCCGCTCAACAACTTTGATATATCCTATTTTAACTTAAACAATTTTTAACCTCACCTTTTACTTTATTCAAAACAAAATTATAAAAAATAAAAAGTTGTGGGACTGTTAATTATCTAATCCGTCCATGGTCGCTTTATAGACGTGCTTCCACGACGTTGAATGGCCTGTAACCTTTAGCTATATAACTGGGCAATCATGCATGCTTGGGGTTGGCTACACATTTTAGGTGAGTTGACAATGCTCGATCCACTCTCCTCCCGCGTTCCATTCCAGAAAAACACCCACTACGGTACCCGTACACCCATGACCATCTACTAAGGAAAGGGAAGAAAAGAAAAATTAAAAGAAAAGAGAGAATTAATTCGACTAATGGTATATATATAGATATATATTCTTCACACGGAAAAGTACGTCCCAACAAATATCAAAATTGGCAAACAATTCCTAGAAAGAAAAAGAGCTCTGAAACCTTTATCTTACTTCCAAATCCAGGAAAATTGCACTATTAGTTGTAAAAGCAAGAATCGACCTTGCCCACGTTTGGTAAGACAAATTATGTGAACTGGCCCCTCCTCCCGCCACCCCTCCTTTCTTTCCCTGCAATATTTTCTCCCCCCGGCAAAGGAAAATCCCCATCAAAAGGGTAAGGTGAGAAGGCACACCATAACCATGGCCCCGGGGGGTTGAGGGGGTAGTGGAATGGTAGTGATAAGTTGATTTTAAAGGACACTCACCCACTTGCACTCCTCCTAGCTAAGTCTTGATCATGTGATCTTGACCCACAATCCAATAAGCTTTCTTCAGATTGTGTCTAAGCATTTTCATTTCTTGTCATCGATCTTCACGGGAATATATATATAAACGAATCGGATTTTGGCGTAGCCATGTAGCCCTTTTTCTTCGTAGTATAAGGACATGGAATTTTCTAGGCTTTGACTATAGTTCTATCCTATATGTTGGTGTTCCTAGCCATTACGATCAAATCAGAATCTCCTCATACAACTTCTTTATACTCCAAGTTTTCATGTACTCTATTTTGCCGTTTTCAATTCAGTGTCTATTTCGAGACATCATATAATAATTACTCCACAGATTTTAAATGGATTTTTAACGATCACAAATGTTTAGATCAAGTTATAATATGACATCAAAAAGTTTTTTTTTTCCAATTTTTATCATCCCTTAACATATTATGAACCGTCGTTTTGGTTTCAACTACCATCTTCCAATAAAGCGCGAGTTGAAATGAATCATATCATCGGTACGAGATAACTTTTTGAGGATAAAATTATCAATTTCATCTTTGTTGCTCAAATCCAACCAACTCATTTTTTACTTCAAAAAAATAAAAAAGAAGATAAAAGAATTTAGGATTTATTTAACAAACCAAATAAATTAATCGGACAACTCAAATTCATTCACAACATTTGGGATTGATTGGATTTTGAACGGTAATGATGGTATTGACAATTTTACCTCTAAAAAATTATCCTATGCTGATAATATGATTAAGTTTGACGAGTGTTTTGACTAAAAATAGTAATTTGTGTCAAAAATAACTGTTTATAACATGTTAAGGGATTATAATGACTGGAAAAAGAATTTGTGGGATCAAACTAAAGTCAATTTCAAACATGTAGAATCAAATGGACCAAAAACCCATTTTAAATTATTGTCATTTACATACATTCAAAACAAAATAAATAAATTATCTTTCTAACATTCATTTATCAACTTTATTTTAACTTCTTTCAAAACAATTTTATTGTTTGATATCTTCCAATTTCACTGGCAATCAATAAGAGAAGGGTGGAGATGATGAGATAAGGTAATGAGAGGTAAAATTTTTTATATATGTCACTGTTACTACAATAATTCTAATTCTAATAAAGAAAACCTTAAATGACATCTAATATGGAAACGGAGTAAGTTCACCATTTAGTTACAATTAGAAATCATTTATCAAATCAAAACTTAATGGATAAATCTCATTTGACTCCGACAATATTCAAACATGAACCATTTAAATAATCAATATATTTGTCTCTCTTAAAAAGTCTTTTTATTCTTTTAACTCCATCCCTGAAAATCAACGATGATTTTCATTTATTTTCAAACTTGACCTCTCGATTTTAAATTGTTATTGTTTACGTTCGAACCAAACTAAGTATGACTTGAGTGTCCAAGGAAGCATTCTAGACTAGTAGTCTCCAAGGTGATTTCCGAGAAATATGTAGGTATCTACCATCTGCGTTACAGGCAAGTCAATGATGAATAGGGACAAAGTGCATATCCTACAACATTACGTTTACGTGCAAGAAAATATTCACCGATATCTTTTTTTTCGTCCTCTCTTCTGTTCTCCCTCTCTCTCCTTGTCTCCTCCTCTCTTCGTTTTTCCTTTTCTCCTCTCATTTGGAAAAGTGGGGGCTTTGAATCGAGACAAATATTATTTCATTTTCCAAGTCAACTTGACAGGGTACCATATGAAAATATTTCCTCTTTTAACTTACACTTTTTTAATGGAAAATTAATAATAATAATGAAAAATTCTCAAAATTAATGTTCATCTCTCTGACATTACTGGGCAGGATTCGGAGAGTACTTCACGGAGGAAGTAACTAACCAACCAAGTCAATAAAAGTATAAAGACAAGCCTTCCCCAGAATAGAATATAAGAGTATCAAATAATTATTCTCATAAATGGATCTTATTAAGGCAAAAAAGATTACCAGAAAGTATTGGCTGGTGTCGTGCATGAAGACGTTACATTAGTTTTCTCATAGTAAAGTATTAAGGAATATGTTCTGCTTGCTGCCCATGCTGTATGGACAAAATGCTAAGCGGACAAAGATTGAATGTTATGTCATGCGCCAACCAAAGCACATAAAATTTATGCCTCAAAAATCAAATAGCTTGAAGCATTTGATGAGAGAGATGATAATTAATCTTCTTAGCCGTCCAAAAGTCAATGTTTCATTTTGATTTAATAAAAGAACTAAAAAGTATTATTGATTTTTCATAAAGAATTAATGTATCCCTATCATTAATATAATTAGAAGTGAAAACAATATAAAAGTAGAACATTCAAGTAAATAGAAACTTCAATTGGAAGGGAGTATTTTATATTCTATTGGTGGTATATTGAAAAAGTTATAGGTAAAAACTTCACTATCAGCAAGAGTTAAATTTTATGAACGTAATTCACGCACTGAATTGGGACTAGTCTCATTGGAAGGAGGAATAAATGGACAAGCAAAATGTTGATGGATTCGGGGTTTTATCCTCTAATTATTTCACCGGATTCGTTGAGCCTAAATTAATCCAAATACATATCTAGAATAGATGGGGAAAAAATCATACTTCCTCCATTTGGAATTAAAGATTTCATTTTGATTTGCATAAATTTTAATAAAATAATTTGAATTTAGTTTATTTTACACTTAACAACATCAATTTCTTAAGAAAATTTTAATTAAAATAGAAACGTAGACATTCAATTCCGGACAGAGTGAATAGTAAAGATGAAAAACATTTATTGCATTTTTTTTTTCTTCTTTTCTGTTACGCTTAAATTCAATGAAAATTATATTTGTTTTGTGTCTAAAGAATGAATATGTGGATCTTTAATGAGTCCCCTCGCTTGCAAAGAATAAAGTATCATCCAAGATTTCAGCTTAAGAAGATTAAGGTCAAAATTATTGCAAACTAAATAAATAAAATTATAGCAGATTGAAAAGAAAAAAAAAAAAAAAAAAAAGGTAAAACCTTTCAATTACATGATTAAGCTACAAATCTGTCACACACAATCATGTTGAATAAAATAAATTGTATCTGTTCAAAAGATAATCAGAGAGAATCTTTCTGATAATTGCACCACACTGATGGGAGACCAATAATTCAATTCTGAATAATATAATAAACTAAATAAAGAAATAGAAGGCATAAATAATTTCATTTTCTTTTATAATAATAACTGCTGGTTGATAATAAATGATTAGTATATCTCCAACGAATATCTTTTTAACACAACTCCACTTACTACATTAACCTTTTCCTGTTGATAATAATCAATACTATAATAATAAGAGAAGTGGAATTTTCCCTCTATCGAAAAGCCAGATTCATTGGGTCTAGCCAGCATCTCGCCTCCAATTGCCAACCTGGGATTCTTTTGATGCTCTTTTAGAATAATATTTTAAATGTTTTTTAGAGATGAATAATTCCAAGCTTTCCTTTGATAATTGATTCTCTGCTCTGCAGTTGAACAGTAGAAAGTTCTGTTCTCGGTTGTTAATAACCCTAAGAATTCTTGTCTTAAGCCAATGTTCACTATATTACGACGAGGATAGATAAAGTGTTGGGGCTAATTTTGAAGGATTAAAATATATATATAAAAAATAAAATAATAATGTTCCTGTTGTTCGGATGGAGGAGTTTTATGGTAAGCAGAGAAAATTACAGGGTGGAGCTTAAGGTTAAAATAAAAAAAATAAAAAAAACGCAGAAGTAAAAGAAAGTTTATGATTGGGTCCAGCTCAACAATTAACATTAGAAAAAGTTTTGATAATGATTTGAGAATAAGACTTTAAAGGAAGAAGGCATAATATTTTTAGTGGCCACTAAACAAACACAGATACAGCTGGTAACAACATTAAGTGAAAAAAATCATATAAACCACCAGAAAACGCGATTTGACATCAATGCAAATGAAATCTAATGAAGATCCGGATTACATATCTTGTCGCAATTGATTTGGAATTTTCCATTTTTATTCAAATTGGACAATCCATAAGGAAATGAAAGAAAGTGAAAAATTTAAATCTCATTTATCATTGATTTTATATATATGTTATCTTACAAATGGTGCTTGTATTCTGCACCAGAATACTTTTTTTTTTTTCTCTGGGATTATACAAGAGATATAATTAATTGCTTACCTGAGCCAGAAGAATGTTTGGCATTCAAATCAATTACTGCTAATGGTAAGAAAATGAGAAAGTGAAAAAAGAAAGAGGAATAATCAGAGGAGAAATATACTCTGAAGATTAGATCTAAAACGATGGGCTAGCAGCAACTCATCAAGAAATATATTAAGCTAAAATGTCTCTTCCTATATACAGCTGCCTCTTTCTTCTTTATTCTTCAGGGCCTTGAGTTTAGAACTAATGAATTGGGGTTGTCAAAGCTCAATTTTCGTGTCGGATGTTTGGTTTGCAGCTGCAACAACATAATTGCTTTAATTAAAAGAAAACCCCCAATATTTTCATTTAGTGGTTCAAGAATGAAATGATTTTCTATCATTTCTTACCAGGAAAGCTTTGGGATGGAAATCCCATCTCAACAATGCTCTGCAGGTCCTCCTCAGAGAATGAAGGGAACTGAATAATGAAAATCCTCAATCAATGAAGGTTTGCATCTCAATTTTTTGTAATAGAAAGAAAATTGAAAAGCATCCATTAAAGGGGGAAGAGCAAGAAATGTTGGGATGGATAACCACCTGAGACAGAGCTTCACCGAACCCATCTAAGGGAGGCAATTGCACTCCCAGGTTGCGCAATAATGTGGTGTCAACTTGGTCCACTGAGCATTGGCTCACTGAACAACTAGTTTGCAGTTGTGGAGTTTGCGGGGGCTGGTGTCCATAGAAAGCTGGTGCAGAGGAACCTATGGAGTATAAGGACTGTGGCATGGAGGCATTTGTTTGAAATATCTGAAATCCAGAAGTGAATAAAAGTTCTTCCTTCAGAGGATCAACAAAAATGGAACACAGACAAGAAAATGACACAAACCCGAATACTCACATCCTTGGACATCAAATTATCCGTGTTAAACTCCAGTCTTGGATTTACCGAAGCCAATTTCATAGATAGGAACTGTCGGGAAAAAGAACTATGATCAGCTGAGAAAACAGTAACTTTTGTCTGTAACAAGTGTAGAATATCAGTTAAATGAAAATTCACCTCAACTTGGCGCTGCAATGATTGCACATAATTTATAATCTCGTCAAGCATAAGCGCTTTTCCGGTTACCTGGGTACAATTCAGGTCACATTTTAGAGATGTATGGTTAAATAAATCTGTGTGACAAATATGGATCATGTACTTTTTGCTGCTACTGACCTTATTACATCCCGGCACAAGATCTTGGAGAAGTTTCATCCGTTCACTAATCTTCTCTCTTCGGACCTAATCAAGTAAGGAATATGGTTAGATTCAGAACAATAGCAAAGGGAAAATTGCATATTCTTAATTGTTTTCCCGAAAACTGGGTTAAAATGCTTACTCTTTCTGCAAGACTATGGCTATCGGTAGCTTGGCCCCTTCGGGCTCTGACATGAATGTAGTCCTTAGGTGGCTCGGGAGGCTTCTGGCTTGCCTTATCTTGGTTTTTTTGTTCATTCCCTGATTTATTGGCATCATCCTTGGCCTCGACGACAGTTTTGCCACCAGATTTTTCATCCACATTGGCTTCTGTTGGCTTGGATCGCTTTGCACTTTTTTCATCATCAACTTCACCTCCCTGGAATGAGAAACTTATCCCCTATTCAAGGCATTCATAAGAATTAAACTAAAATAAAGAAATTGGGGAGATTTCTATTCTGGCGTTCGGTACCTTATTAGCATTGATTACTTGAGTTGAAGCATCTTCCTTGGCTTTCCCTCTGGAAATTGCTTTCCTTTTCCGAGAATTTAATTCGTTTGGAATCTTGGACCCGGTTTCACCACTGTTCACTTGATCAGAAACAGAGGACTCCTCGTTAGAGGCGGGACCAGTCCCGTGAATTTTATTTATTTTCTTATCCGAACCTGGAATCATGCCGTTGACGGACCTCGTTTCCATCTGGGGTTGCCCCGAGTTCCTATTTTCCCCTGGAGATCCAATTTGCTTCAGAGAAGGGCTACTAGCAACTCTGGGCAACTTCCCATTCTCCACCATTGGAGTACAAGATCTAAGTGCGAATTCAGTATTGTTTATCCCAAGCTGACTCGTTCTTCCGTTGAAACTACGGCTTCCAAAGCACGAGAACTTCGCAGCCCTCTCCGCAAAACCGGGATCAGCAAACAAGGCTGGCAAAGGAGGGTTCATGGCCACTGAATTTCCAAAATTGGGTAAATTTTCTTTCACTAATTGATTCAAAGTTGTCACTCCGTCGAGCTTAGGTGGCGAGTTCAAAGGCGTAGAGTAACTAGAATTGTTGGCACTGGGATTTAAACCATAAGGACTGCCTGCAGTGGTGTTGGCGGAGGGGAATGGCATTGACATCCCTCCTGCATTGCACATAGGACCCAGTTTCCCAATCAATTCACGAATTCCGAAAGCGTCATTGGACGCAGCTGAAGTAGCAGGGGCAACCGGAGCTGAAACCATTGAACTCATTGCAGGCTCCAATTGAGCAAAATGATGATTTCCTTTCTCCCAATTGGTAGTCAGAAAACTCTGCCCCGACGAACAATTGACATCCTGAGCTGAGGAGAAAGAATTCCAAGCGTGCAACACTGGTTCAAAATGGAGTGGCGGTGGAATTCCGGTATTCAGAAAATACTCCTTGTCCATAATTTAAACTTCTCTATGACGTTAAGGTATTCGAACAAATGCTTACGAAAGATTGCGGTGAAAAACTTGTAGGGCTAAGTACGATTGCAAAAGTGGTTTTTTTTTTTGTGGGGGGGTGGGGGTTCGGAGTGGGGGGCGGATATGTGATCGAAAAGCCAAGGGGTAGCGCCCAGAGAGAAGAAGTAAAGGGGGATGATGGGAAAAGAAAGAGGAAGGAAAGGGGGAAGGGAAAGGGGTGAGTTGTGGTGAAGTTATATAGCCCAAAAGAGAACGGTTTGTTTGACCTTTTCTGACATTTAAAAAATACCAGTACTAACTACTCATATTAATAAAACTAGTACCTCTTGAAAATATCATTTTTATTTAATTTTTAAAGTGATTCGAATAAAATAAATTAATTTATGAAAAAATAATTTAAATAAGTCGGTTTGAGAGTGTGTTGTCTGTAAGGTAGTTTCTTTATCTTGAATTGTGTAAGACTATAATAAATAGTAAAATAAAAATAATAATTCTTTTATTTACAATTGAATGTCTCGTTTGTACCTTATATAAATTTTGAAAAAATTAGTTTATTTAATCAATTTCTTAATAAAAATCTAACTTATTTAAAAAATATGATGTTCATTTTCAAATAATTTAAAAATAGAAATATTCAATTATGAATATATAAAAGTATCCTCTGTCATTAAATATAAGTTACTAATCATCATTTTAAAAAAATGAAGATAATATTTTTTTCCTTAAAATGCCCCTATTCATGTAATATTCAAACTAACAATAACATATAAGAAAAAAAAATGATAAGAGTAATATAGAAAAAATATCATTAAAAAAAAAAGTTAATTAAATGATTTATAATTAATAATATAAAAAATTAATTAAAATAATTTATATTTAATAATATAAAAAATTAATTAAAATAATTTATATTTAATGATAGAGTATATTTTATTGATAAATTGAAGAGGAAAAGCGTGAGAACAGCAGGCGTGGAAAGCGGAGAGCTACAGAGGAGTTGGTGCCGGGCCTTGAACGTCAAAGCAACAAAATGTCCACTCTTCTCTTCTGGTAGAGTTTCTTGGCTGCTGATTTGGTCTCTGGGTTTTCGAGTTGTTCCACATTTCCAGGTGGAAAGGAAAGCTTTTTAAATTAACCGGATAGATTTTTGGAGAAGGAGCTGAGCTCTCGTTCAAACTGGAAAGTATTTGCCGTATGGTAAAAACCATCTCGGCTCTAATTTGTCTCAATTGTCTACTCTCTCTCTCTCCCCTTTTTTTCTTTTCCTCTTTTGTTTTTTTTTTTGTGTTAATGGGATGTAAATTGAGGGATATGCATGAATTGGTAAGGATAGATGGAGTGGACGTAATGAGTAGATCGCTAGCTTGGGACATTACTCTTACCGAGGTTCAAACCCTCGCTTACCGTTGGAGTTAATAAAATTTCATGCCTACTTTGCCAACCCGTCTGTGCCAGTGGGAACCTTTTTCTTTTTCTTTTTTTTCATTTTGGGGAGGGAGGATCTTTCCTTTAGTGTTGGAAACAAATAAGTAAATATTTAATGTTGTCTTTGAAATAATTTTTGTACTAATCCTTTTGTCATTAAAGATAAATTACCAGTCGTCGTTTTGTAAAAATTAAAATTTTTTTTTTAACATCATTTCACTATGCATCGTTAGATAAATAATGTAAAAAAAATACAATCCAATATTTATTTAACTATCAACAATGATAAGAAAAGTTAATTAAAATAACTTATACATAGTGACGGAGGAAGTATTTTTTAAAAAAGAAATCTCCTAATATAGAGAGAGGGGAAAAAATGCAAGATAAAAAAAAATGTTTCATAATTTTTTTTTTCAATACTCTTACATGATATTGTAACAAGTTTTTATAACTCTAATATTTTGAAAAAGAAATTTAAGAAAATGAAGTATATGTTTTACACATTAATTGCACATCAATTATACATACACTAGACCTAGGTGGGTTAGGATATTACTTGAGTTTTAAAATTAAATTTCAAATTGAAATTAAAAAATAATTTTTCATATTTATGATAAATTAAAAATGAAATAAGTCAAACTCTTTTTCATAATTTTTTTTCAATTTTAAATGGAGGGTAGTCATATATTTTTGGGATACAATAAGCATTACTTATAGTTTTTTTCATTTTTCCTTTTCCCTTTACTGGCAATGTTCAAAGAAACATATTTTCTCATACTTACATTTGAAAATAGGAATGAAATAAACTATAAAAGAAAAGAAAAAGTGAGAAAAATATATGGATTTGATGGAGCTCGGAGAAGATTTATGGGTCACCTAAATCGTGATAACTCCTGCAACCGCAACCTAAAAGGATAGATTAGATAACTAGATCGGGCTATTGTTTTGGAAATAACTCCGATGCCTAAGTTAGTATTTTGAAAGTGCAATCTTTGAGTAAATTAGCTCAATCTGTTCATGAACAGTGTGTTTTGATAATATATATTGAATAATCGGTTACCTCTTTGATCATGACTGTTCAATTACATAGTTAGTAGGCAATTAAGATAATTGTAAAATAATATCATATCCAGTCAATTGCTCCCACAATCATAGAGTTTTCCTAAGTTGGGATACCTTGCCATATTCTATATTTGGTTGAGAGTTATAAGTTCGTTAACAACTTTTAAACCAATTCTACAACCTACCTGTGAGTGTCGAAGGTCTCAATTACCCTTTTTAGAATTTCGGGGATAAGTGATTATAGGTTCACGAAGTGTGTTAAGAGTTATAGACATTTAGTCATGGATATGAAAAATGTATGAGATAGATTGAAATTCATCGGGTCGAAGGTCGCGGTCGACTGAGACTTCTCCTAAGCTCATTTTAAGGTCGATGACCAAGGAAATTGGTGGAAAGAGGTAGCTATCCACCTTTTCTCTTGACTTGTGACTTGGACTTTCATGTATTTTGATCCGTTTGTATCGACATTAGGATAAAATATAGAGAATAAGACAATTTAAATTCAATGTATCCCAAGCCCTCTTATATATAGGGCTAGAGGTAGAACTACAATTAACTTCTAAGTGGTTACAAGAATAAAAGGCTCATACAAGAGAATGTGGTTAGTACACCTACCACGAGATTAATTCATAACAATTATAGATATTTCTCCCGAAGGATAATGTAAGGTTAGTCAGGGATTTTTGAAAATTTTAAAATTTCGGTGTGCTATCCCTACATTAAATCAATCATTTTCTAGTACATATTTTATACATAAATTAATTATTTTCCCCCATTTTACTTGTCCTTTACATATAAAGTCCTCCCTCATCTTAGACAATAAACAAAATTAGTTGTGTTAAATGAATAATAATAATAATAAAGTATCTTAACCAGGAATTAAAATGGAACAAAGCAGTTAATTTAGAAATTTATGAAAAGATATTTCAAAAAAATTAATAAATACTCTCCCCATCCATAATTATAAAACATTTGCAATCATTTTTACAATATTACGATTAAATTGTTTTTTTTTCTCAAATGCTCCTATTTACAAAGTCATTTAAGAAGAGGCAAATGTTTTGCTAAAAGGAGGAAGAGAGTGTTTGTAAGAGCAATGGCGTGTACTACACAATTACTTAATAATTATGTTTAATGTTTTATATAAGTATAAGCATTTTTACATATAAATAGATTATAACTTGCAAGTTATAATATTATAATATTTACACATGTGTCAAGAAAGAGACGTTAGATTTGACGTCTCTTCGTATTCTTTTTCTCCTTGCATTTTACAATAAATACTTCTCAACTATAAAATTTTTTTTGATATATCACTTTTTAATATAATAATCATCTCTCCACAGTTTATTGCTATGATTTTTCTCTAACTCTATCATTGGATCATCATTGGGAGGATTCACCTTCCAAGTGTAAATTTTGTTCAGATCTCATTATCCAAGCCATCCATTAATCAAGTAATATTAAAAAGAATAAGTAAATATTGTGAAAAATAACTCATAAAAATGGATTTAAAAAATGATAGTAACGACGTACAGTTTAAAGATAGATAGAGCATTTTTATATAAAATAAATTATAATATTTTACAAAAATAAACTCTAATAATTTGAAAAAGTGGACAAACACAAATCTATAATAAAAAATAAAAAAAAGGAAAAAGTAGACAAAATTCAAATATATTCATTAAATAATTTTTGTCCACATTCGAATCGAAAAACCTTGGTCAGCAGTAACATCAGGTAAGAATCAGAACCGTGCACTTAATTGATTCGTCGTAAGTTACAACAAAAGACAGACAAATTGCAAGAATTTAAATGGATGGTTTGAAATTCTAGGAAAAGACAAAAAATGAAATCCTAAATAATATTCTTTCAATTCATAATTAAATGTCTTGATTTGACTGAATAAATTTTAAAAAATTAATCGGTATAATTTATTTTAAATTTGATAATATTAATTTTTTAATAAAAATTTAATATTAACTAATTTAAAAAATAAAAAAAATTATTTTTAAAAAAATATATTTAATACCGGACGAATGAGTTCTTAAAATGTGAATCGAACGAAAGAAAGAAAGAAAACCGTCCAATTATGTCTTTGAGTTCATGCAACAGTTGAAATGAAACGAGACTGCTTTATTGATTTTCTTTACTTCTATCAATCGGGTCGGGTGCGTTGCTTTATTGACGTGGACATTGACCTTTTGCCGCAATGCTGATGCTGATTTTATTGTTTGTCTTTATATTTGGACTCTAGAGAAGAGATGAGTCTAATTCATCACTTCGGAAGTGACTCACGTCTAGGGTCACTTTTATGCGTGGGGTGGAGGGCTTGGGGAACGGAGGAAGATGCTGGTGAAATTTGAAGTAAAAATTTATATATTTTGATTAGGTAAATATTTAATTTTGAATATTATAAAATTTAAATAAGGTTATTTAATTATTATTTCAATCTTAAAATATAAATGGTTAATTGATATTTTATTTATCTTAAAAAATTTTAAATATAACTATATTATATTAAGAATGTACATTTCTCTCTCGTTAATATTTGTATAAGTCTTTTTTGAAAAAAAACATTAATAAATGAAAAAAAAATATAATTATGGATTAATATATAATTGTAAAAGGAAGTAGATGAAGGATAATGATAAGGAAGCATAAAAATTATTACATTTTATGTTGAAAAGAAATCCTATTCTTTCAATAGAATTTTTTAAAAGTAAAATTTTGTATCAAAACATAAGTGTCTTCCCCTATCTATAGTTATAAGTTATTAACCATCATTTTTAAAAAAATTAAGATAATATTTTTTTTCCTTTAAAATGTTCATATTTATGATTATAATTAAATTAATAACAATGAATATAGAAAAGAAAGAGAGACATAAATAACATGGTAAAAAATCAATAAAATAACAATAATGATTTATATTTAATGACCGAGAATATGAGTTCATATGATTTATAAATAGTGATCCGAGAATACTAAAATTGACAAGTATTTACTTACTTTTATGATTAGTGGTGGTATATCTTAATTGTTTATTATGGGTTGACTCTGTGTTTTTTCTTTCCTTTTCCTTCCTTTTGATCAAATAAATCATTTTATTAAAAAAATTTATACCCGTTTGATGACTTTAAACATATATTATAAATAAGATGAAGTATTTTGTTATTTTTTTGATTATTTAAGAAACTCTTTTTCTCATTGATTCCCCCCCTCCCCTTTTTAAGGGAAGATTTAAGTAAGGTAAGATTGAAAAAATAAAATAAAATCCAACTATCTATGCTCTTCAACCATTTTTATCAATCGCCAAAAGAGTAACATTTTTCCTAAAATACCATACTTATAATGGTTAAAAAATCTTAAAGTCTTAAATAACCTATTCTAATTAATAAATTATTGTCTCATAAAGACAGAGGATCAATTGGAGTGTTTATGGGAACTTGGAAATGGATGATTAAATGTAATATTAAAAATAATAATTTTTTTTTTCTGAAAATTTTCGAAACATGACTTATAACTAGATATATCAAGATGGGCTATTGTAAGTGATAGAAAGTATAAATATAAGTTACTTCCTAAATTGGAAAATTAAATATCCTTATTTTTATTTTAGTATGATTGAAATCGAATATCATATTTCTTAAATTAATTAAAATTTTACAAAGAATAATGTTGTTATTTTTCCGAATGAACTAATTCAAAATTTTTTTAATAAAATAAGATATTTAATTTCATAAAAAGAAATCGTTTATATTTAAATCTTTTAATCAATTCTTATTAGATTTTCAATTTTCTCAAATACATGAAAGTTTTATTGAAAATCAGTGTCCTGATATTTATGATGTGATCCCCACGGCACCAGTACATGTTTCATTTACTTAAATTAAATTATAATTACTCTCCAAAATCCACACGATTTTCAAGAGAGGAAAAAAAAAAAAAGAGAGAGCGAGAGAGATTTTTAGATATTGGAGATTATTTGTCTCTTCTTCCTTGTAAAACCTTTCTTTTTTCCTAATTTTTCGTCGTTCCTTTTTCCTCCGCCACACAACTTGCTTCTTGAACTACAAATCTCTCCTTTCGGTTCTTCCAATGCCAATAAAAATAAATAAATAAATAAAATCCAATTTTATATTTCACAATGATTAGGGTCAACAAGAGTTGTCTGTTCTGGTTAAAGTCAAAGCTGATTAAAAATTCGGTAATTTTAATTATTTTCTGCTAATTATATTTTAAAATTAGTATATTATTTTACTATATTTGTTCTGACACGAAATTGCTTTCGGGCTGTGATTAACCTGTAAAGATAATTCTTTTTATTTTTAATTTACCCTCCCGCTTATTGTAGAATGGGGAAAAATCGTAAACGCGTTGTGGGCAGAGTCAATGATTGCATATTAATTTCCAACTTCTCCGGTTAATTCGGTTTCGGTCGGGTTCATACATTGCTACTTTTTTTTTTTTTTTAATCTATAAATATAATTGATTACTCACTTGACCATCTGAAAACAGTTACTTTTCCAGGATGGTTCCTTCCCGGTTTCTTTTGTGTAGTATAAGCAAGGCGGCATCTCAACAAGTACTCTGTTTTCTCATTGAACCCCACTCCCACGGTCCCAGCCCAAGCGGCAAACAGTACTGGCATTTCTTTCACATTTTTTTTAAATAGTTGACCAGATTTTTTTTTTTTTTTTTAAGTGAGAAAGAAAATTATCATTTATCATTTCTTTTATGACACTTTGATAGAATTTATGCTACCTAAATATAATTTATAATTTTCTGGATTCAAACGATATTTCTTTGATAACACACTTCTTATGTTTGTGTATTTTTATTTTAATTCGTAGTCGCTATATATGGATATACAAAGAATTCAATATAATACAAAGCTGGTGGGATTCAAATTCGAAATCTTTAATCTTTTCACTTGCCAGTCCACCTATTGGATTGTTTTCGAAAGACAATATCTGGTATATAAACTTCTTTGTTTAACTTGACAAATTACAGATAATAATTTGACTTAATATGATTTGAAACATAATGATATTAATTTATATTAAAATTTTAACAAAATTAAGGATGAATATTAAATGTAAATTTTTTTAAAAAAATGAAATAGAAACATTTGATTAATAGAATGAATATTAGAATATGAGTTAAGATACATAATTATGAATTATAATCTTATTAGAGAAAAACAATTCATTTATCATGCAATAATAATAGGCTCTAAGTGAAATACTCAATGTGCATATCATTTATAAATAAATAAAGTTAAAATGGTAGCTCCACTCAATTAAAAATATCTCTCAATTTTACATTAAATAAAAATTAGATATTCAATTTTAGATATAAAATATTTAATTTTGGACAAGAAAAAAGTATTAATATTAAATGGACAACAACAAAGGAGAGTGTTAATTTATGTTAGGGACATTTTTACTGGGACTTAATGTTTATAATTGTTATATTTGAAAGGCTTGTAGTTTTTAACTTGCAAGCCTTATGTTATGCTCTTTTTAAATTCAAAATTGGTTTTATTGTTTTGACTTTTCATAACTTTTACTCCCTCTCGATTACTAAATATAAGTCATTTTAATTAACTTTTGTTATCATTAATTATAATTTATTATTGTTAGTTAATTAACTTTTTGAAATATTTTTTTTATATTACCCTTATCACTTTCTTCTTTCTCTTTCTTATATGTTATTATTAATTTGATTACCGTACAAATAGGGATATTTTAAGAAAAAACATATATTATCTTAAATTTTTTTCAAAATGATAGTTAGTGACTTATATATAGTGACGGAGAGAGTATGTTATAATTTAACTGATTTAAAATTTGACTTACTTAATTTAGAAATTTTATCCTTAACAATGAAGAAAAAGAAAAGATAAGTTGAGTGGAGAAGAAAAGACTACTCGAGTCAATTCATAATAAAATTTAACTATTTATAAAATAAAACTACATTAATTTCTAATATTTTTAAAGTAGAAGTATCAACATTTATTTTTAAAAGGAGAAGATATCTCATAATGCACTATGTTCATTAGATGGATTTATTCCGATTCTTTTAGGATGACTTTTTTCCTTTAATAAGGTCCGAAAATAATTATATATGGATTCCTTCTTTATATATTATATTCAATTTGTTTGAAATTAAATGTTCTATTCTAATTTCTATATATTTTAAGATTTTTTTTGGCATAATTCATTTATAGTATTGCAATATAAATCTCTTTCTAAATATTAAATAATTAATAAAATGTGACATTCAATTATTATAGGCAACTCAAAATAGATATGACAATAGAAATATTTAATTTTAAATAAATACATTAATACGTTTTTAAGACAAAAGAAGACTTGTATATTTCTAGAAAGGTTTACGTATAGCATGTAAAAAAACTTACAGCACGTAGCATAATTCCCTGTAAAGTCTTTTTGTTTTATTTTTTATTTATTATCATATAGATTTAAAAAAGAAAGAAGGCAAAAAATTCAACATTCACCGAACACCAAATAATTTGGACCAATACGAAAAATGTGCACCATTGTTATGCCCAGATTACCAATTTTCCATCCTCCCCGAACTTCTCTTAATTGGCGTCCTGCTTCTTTCCATGTCTTCATTAATGGGCTTGTCTCCAGAATCATGGCTTAATGATAAACTTAATAAAAAGTTGATATATTATCAATGTCTTCTTTATACGTAATATGACTTAACGATAAACTTAATAAAAAGTTGATATAGTATCAGTGTCTTCTTTATAGGTAATGTAGGGTGTGATTGATTTTCAGAGCATGCTAATCTTTATTGGGTGGATTGACCATTTTTTTTTCCCATTAACTGGCTCAGACAAGAAAATCAACAGGCGCCGCCACTCTTGCACTGAAGCCATGCCCACAGAAAGTGAATTAATAATACACAGGCACCTCAATTGCTAAGTCAATTAAACTCAAGAAAAAACCGACGAAAGAATACAAACGAGTTGTGAATTCAGATTTTGAGTTCAACTTATAGATTGTCACTC
>JAOXNR010006135.1:18499-34860 GCA_028571225.1 Parsonsia alboflavescens
ACTCAAGAAAAAACCGACGAAAGAATACAAACGAGTTGTGAATTCAGATTTTGAGTTCAACTTATAGATTGTCACTCATTACTTACGTTGAGGATCTATTATTAAAAATTTATATTTAATCTATTATTAAAAATGTAATGTTTAATATATATTCAATCTTTCTTCATCAACTTAAAATTTTAAAGCAGATTAAAATTTAACTATTATTAAGACGTAAGAGGTCGATGATAGTTAAATAAATACCAAAACTCCGACCTTACTCCATTTAAATACGTTCGGCTGAGAACATTTATCAAACACTGTCTTCACTGAAAAATTACTAACTTTAAACGAAGCTATAGTAGCCACAAAGGTTAATTGAAATGCCTGCAGACCGACACGGGGCAGCCGGGGAGTATTTAATTTCGAAAAGACTTCAGATTCATGAACATTTTATAATAATAATAATAGAGTTGGAGAAAGCAGGCAAAAGCCAAAGGAAAGTACAGTGAACATTTGAAAATGGAAATGATTTTTGCTGTATGGTTAGGTAATTGGGTCAGACTCAGAATGGTTCGAGGTCCGGAGATGATGAACTGAAGGCGGCTCTATCATTTATAATGTCCTTTTCCTTTTCCATTTTTTGTCTTTGTATACTTCAATTTGAACAGAAGATATATGGATGATCCACGGAAATGCATTCATTGGAATTGCTAGCGGCTACTGTCTTCTGGTGCGTCTTTCTTGGACTCGTCAGTCAAAACAATTCAATTCACCCCCAGAAAAGAAAGAAAGAAAGAAATTAAGAATGCATGGCTGACGCGTCATTGTTTCCTTCCTCCTTCAATCATTTCAGTCTTACGTAAATCAACAATCACCTAAGATAACCAACAATCACAAGAACATATAAATCGTGAAATATGCATTGTATAATCAGAATTCAAAAAAGAGATGCAGATCTCATATCTAAATTTAATAATAAATAACGATTCAGACTTGTCAATTAATCTAATAATGTCCGGGGAGGGAGTAGAAACAAGAATCACTTTCCTTTCCTTCATTGATTGAAGATGGTTCAGCAAACTTTTGCCTGCCAACCCTCATGAGCTTGCATTATGTCAGTAATGATTATATGGAGTCACAAAATGTTAATAAAACTCATCATTGAAATTCTGATTAGTCCAAACTCATACTAGTATTATTGGAATATAACGGGGATTTAGGGGTACTTAAGCTTTCAATTATGAGAAAAGGAAATTAAAATTTAAAACAACCCGGAGAAGGAGGTTAAAGGAAAAAGGTGATCGATTTACGACCAACTACCACTGATTACTTTCACGTGGAAATTTCTCGTTCAAGAATTAAAATAGGTTCATTGATTGAGGTAGTGGTTAGAAATATGCTTCCCATAGATAAAAATAGAGAATTCTTGGTCAAAATCCAACCACTGCCTTCTGGCAAACTTCATTGGGTTTCCATTGCATGCTGACCGGGCAACTTATATATGCTTTTGCTTGCCCGTTATCTATAAAATCTCTCCTGCATTCACTCCGGGCAGGGGGAGAAGAGAACACACTAATTGCCAGAGAGCAACGGAGGAGAAGATCCGAAGAAGCACACCGCCCATATTTCATATCCGAAAACAACATCTCGAGTTGGTCAAAGCAACATTTCAACGACACTATGCCAAGGGATTTGCAATCTTGAGGAACCCTATACGTTACCTTAATTTCGTCTAGCATTCACATGAGTTTTCAAAGTTACAAGTGTATATATACTTCTAACAATAGCTAATTCTTGGTGACAATAGTTTTATTTGTTTAATACAATCTCGATCTATTTCTTAAAAAGTTATATATATACATATAAAATTCATTTGAATTTAATTTGTTGAGATGAAATTGATAAGGGCTATAATTAATAATCGATTAGAATAGACACTAGAAATCTTCAATTAATTCTAAATTCGGGAATTTTAGTTTTATATTTAAAAATAATATAATAATATAACTAAATAGAGTAAAAACAATTTTATTGTTGAACCTATGAACATAATTTATTCAGGTGGTAAAATTCTAAAAGTCAAAAATTGGAGTCATGAGGTGAGTTTGCATCTTCTAGCAATTTCACTTAATTAGTTGACTGTTGTATAAGTAATTAAAATATATATTTTTTTTAAAAAAACTTTTTAAATATTATATATACATATTAAACTATTAAAGAGCTTTCATCTCAAATTTACGTGAAAAATTAAATTTAAGTGATATTGAAAAAATCCCACAAAACAATCCATGTTTTCTGACGATCACATCAGCGTAAAAAGACCCAAGTATATAATTCTCAAGAATTTTCTTCCACGGAAAACAAAAGAGAATGGTTTTAATACTCCTCTCGCTGTCAATCCTGTGGTCACCATCCATAATATATCGAAGAAAAAAGACAAAAACATACACTTAATTTCCTATTATTATCATTAATTTTTTTTTATTATATTCCAATATTAATTCATTAAACGTCTTCAAGTATATTATCGGCATATGACAAGTTAAAGCCTCATCTGAGAATATATTTAACTCTGATAGTGTCTTCTGATGATGTCCATTCTAAGAAGAAACATGTATATTATACTATAATTCTTTCCATAGTTTAGTTTTCTTGTATTCATCAGGAAATTACATAGGGAAATGGACGATGTAGAGCTGGTCTCCACCCTGTCCCGTTCCTAGTACAACATGAAGTTAGCAAATTTAGATACCTAAACATAAATCAATCAATACATTATGGAGAGATAAGTGTTTTGATTACTTCATTCCTATCCCTCTCCCTAATGATCAATAGTGGCTACTCGCCTATTCTTATCATGTTTCGAATTCAAAATCTTTCAATTCCAAATATTTTGATCCTTTTGTTTAATTAAGCAAATTTCAAAAACAATTTTTGAAAAAGAGTAAATAACAAAAAAAGTGTGATAATTTTATTTTGCTAGTACATTCATAATTAAAGGTAATTTGGTCATTTGCTAAAAGTAAAAAGAAAAAAAAGAAAAAAGGAGAGTAAATAAATATAAAAACTAAAGGAACATCCTTCATAATTAAGAAAAACAAAGGCAATGATTTAAGACTATTCTAAAGATGTACTTTTGTTTTTTTCATTGCCCTTTTCCCCCCTTATTATTAAATATGATTGATTTGCTTCGTTTTTGAACCAAAACATTATATATATATATATGTAGAGAGAGAGAGAGAGTATTAATGGTATATGGTCGGTGTTTGTTTCATAGTAGGAGAAGGGGAAAGTTCTTGGAAGTGGGAGGTGACGGGAGCCATCTGATCTGATGCCCATTGCCCACTGCTAAAAACAAAACCCAAACCAAAGAAATGCAAAATGACAACTAACTAATTAAGCTGGAGATAGTGGAATTTCATATGGTACAAAAGCCTTTCTTAATTAGTGAAAGAAATTAGAAAAAAAAGTACACTAATTGAGTTTTATTTAAAGCCAAAACATAAACATAATTTTGCATTTTTCACCTTGACGCGAACTCACCAAGTTGTACTGGAATCTGGGAGTACTTCAAATGTACCTCAAATGTATGCACCTCAAATGTACCTTTCTTTTGCATTTCTTTTTTAATGGATATTCGGATCAATTTGCAAACACTTCAAATGTATTGATAGGAGTTACAACTCACCAAGATTAAAGCATGTAGCAAGATTGAGTCAAACTCACAACCTACGTTAAATAGACCTCACATTCGAATCGCTTGATTATACCATTGAATACAAATTTATGCGTTCTTATGATCCCAGAATAATTAATTACTAGAATTTGTAATGCAGGGACAATTTAATAATAAAAATGCATTATAATAAAGATAATTTTGAGGCAATAATTATTTTTTATAATTTTAAATTAAACTAATGACTTTAGAAATGTTTTAAAGAAGAAAAAAAAAAAAAAAAAAAAAAGGACAATCTCTCCAATACTAGTGAAGCATGTAATTTCCGAGAATTTCGACTGTATAGATAAGAAGCTAACATTATCCTAATACTTAATGTATAAGTTTGACATGATATTGATATGAAAAGGTTAAGTGAAGAACCATCATGAATCGATGGAGATGCAGAAAAAAGTTAGATTAAGGGTGAGTACTATTAAAAAAAAAAACCTTGCTTCAAAAGGCAATGCAGACAACCCACACTTCCGTTTAACGATCGGTCCAGCACAACAACCCTCTTAATTAAGCCTTAAGTTCGTATGCACATTAATTAATCGGAGCGTGGAAGCTTGAGTTGGAAGTGTTCACGGCTTAACTGGATGAAGCTATTGGAAATGTAGATTTGACTTTTTTTTTTCTAAATTTTTAAAAATTAAGAGTGATGTAATTAAATGTTAATTTGAGTATTTATTTTAAAAATATATTACTCCCTCCATTATTAAACATGAGTTATTTTAATTAATTATAATTATAATTATTATTAATTAATTAACTTTTTAAAGTTGTTTTTTCTATATTATCCTAATCATTTTCTTTTCTCTATATAATATTAAAATTTTAAGATTATCTTAATCTTAGGCTTAACACAGGGAGTGTATTGATTTGATTTAAAATTTTAATAGAAAACTGTGTGATTTTAAATATTTCAAACTATAAACAAATATGATTTAGTTGACAAGAAAAACAATTATAGCAAAAGTTAATGAAAAAACAAATGTCGTTAAACGTACCGTCATCCCTTAAGGTAAAGCAAATTGTTTGGGCCAAAATTAACGGAGACTAAATAAAAGAAATCTAACCCTTAACCCTAGTTAGGAGGTTCTTATTCTGGACCAAGAAAGAGGGAAATTTTTAGGTTTAGTGTGCTTGCCCATTTTGGATATATATGGGTTGGGCCTTGTTCTCGGGCGTTTAGCGGAAAAACATGTTAGTGAAATTTCAGTTCCGTTAATCAACTTTTTTTTAATTCACAGGAATTAAAATATTTTTTAAAAATACATATTTTTTTACCTATTCTAAAATTTATGTAAAATATGATGATTTAAATAAATTAAATATTAATTTTAAAAGTTTCTAACAATTCCTCTAATTTTATAAAAAATTTAAACTTTATTAATTCATTTGAATATCCACTTAAATTCAAGACTCGGTAAAGTTGGTATTTAATTTATTAAATTTTAAAATAATATCTATCTAACTCATTTAAAATTTTCCTGAATAAAAACCAAAATAATAATAATAATTCAACCGAAGCACAAAGCTAGCAATTAGCAACATAGTAGTTAGAAAAAATAGAGAAGAAAAAAAAAACCGACGTAGCTGACTAGCGGCACTCCCACGAGAAATGGTCAGGCAGGGAAGGATTAAAATGGTGCCCCTCAAAGCAATGGATCACATGGGCTGCATGATGTTAACAAAAAATATGGTAGAAATCATTATGGTTACCGTCATCATAAGGTGACGAGACAGTCTGATAGTTATTACCAGAATAATGATGGTGGCTATGCACATTACATATGACGAAGAGATTATGATTCTGCTGGATATGAGGTGAGTGCGAAGGAGCAGCAAGATTGGCATGGTCATGGCAGCAATGGGAGAGAGTTTCACAATGTCAATGTGACCAGAAATGAGGATCAGATTCTTGAGGCCAACCAGCAGGTGAATATCCAAGGCTGTGAAAAGTTTGCTGAATGTAATTCCTCTAAAGGAGATGTTCCAAAACTTACAAATGGAAAGGGAGGCTGGACTTTTGTTGGGGATAGAAGAGGTAGTTTTGGGAGAGGGGGACTCCGAGTGAACTGGAGTTGGAGAAATCAACTATCCTCTAGTTCTAGGTTTGGAAGAAAGAATGGGAGCACCGGTGAAGCATTTGTTGATAAGCCAAAGGAATCTCTTAATGGAGACCAAGAGACATTGATGATAAAAGTGCCACAATTGAAGGGTGAGTTGAAATAATTTCCTTCCTTTTTCATCATAAAAAGGAAGAAAAACTGAGATGGATTTAGTAGATTTATAATTGCCATTTCAAAATTATTTCCCTCCTTACTGTCGATAGTTTTAACCTCAAGTCCTGGTTCCTTAGATGTTGGCTTGCCAAGTTGATCTATTAATGGAGATCTTATAGATAATGTTGATGAGTAAACTATGTGAATAAGAGAGCCCATGCCCTGAATGGAAGAAACAACATCACTGGTGACAAGTTTTATTCCTGATTTTAACTGTTATCAATTCGTACTCGATGATGACTTCCTTGCTTTTTAGATTGCTTCTACATGGCTTCATCTTTGATTTGATGATTCCAAATTGTCAAAACAGAAAAAGGAGATTAATATCCTTTATTATCTGTAAGTGTAATTAATATTTTGTGTTTTCTTATTTCATGATACTAAGTCTTTGTTATCTGAACAGCAAAACATTACTAATTTTGAAACTTAAAAGTATACCTATGGAGAATGTCTGGCTTACTGGTTCTTTTCTTCTTAGTCTGGAAGTTTTAATTTGATTAACATGGCAGGGAAGAGTCAACTGAAATATCAAACAATGCCAAGCCTAGGCAACGGATTAGTGAACTAACTAATGGAAGAAATCTATCTGAAGATGTGGTCAAAGAAGACAAGAAAGTTAGTGCAGGGGTAAGGCCTTTGTAAATGACACCTGATTTCTATGTTAGTTTTGGAGAAAAGGTATTAGATACCATAATTCTACCTTGAATTGCTCCCTTGACAGAATATGACTCTGGTAAAATATGAGAAGCAGCTTATCGAGAAAAGGAAGGCCTTGGAAGCTTTAAAACCACAGGAGAGGAAAGTGACACACGACAAAGATTTCGAACTGATGAAGTTAGTTGGCAGGAACAGGGAGGATTTTGCAACAAAGTTGGCGAGTTATTTGCCTGATCTGCAAACTTTTCCTTTTCAAGTCGTTTAGAATTAATGTGAACTAGTTTACTTTTGCTTTTGCTTTTCCCATCTGTTACTTTTCTCTTAGTTTCCCTCCGTTCTTTTTATTTTCCAGAATCCTGAGAAAGAGGAAAGCATTGAGAAAGTGCAGCTTATAAATGAGGAGAGACCTGAACAACATGAGAGAGTGAAGAGGGTAAAAGTCCATAATTGAAGCCCATGATTAATTTTCTATGTTTCAGTGATTGAGCTAGTAAGATATATTCTCGGGGGCTAAACACATTTGTTTCTTTCTTTCTTTTTTTTCTTTCTTGTCATTCTCTTCAGTCGGTGAGCATGGATGTATATCTCAAAGTTTTCAAAGGAAGTGATCGCGTTGGCTATTGGAGAGATCTTAAAAGAGACGATGGTGGTCGTGGAAGTACACATGACGAGGGACATGGTCGTGATTGTGGTCATGATAGGGCAGGATTTCCCAGGAATTTGGTGGGAGCTCCTGGGAAAGGCATTATTAGATCGTTGAGAACACCCGAAATTAACATCCAGGATTCTGCCAAATCTTGATTGATGGTGTTTGTTTATAGTTTTTAGGTTGACAAATCACAGGTTCTTCATCTATGATCTATCCCTTCCCATGACTCTTTTTTCTCGTGAGTTTAGGATGGCATCCAGTTACCACCCTGGACCTCGCAAGGCTAATGTCAGAATTTTGATTTCTCTGAAGAATAGTTACATTGGTTCTTTCACCTTTTGCGAAGAAGCCAAGCGGGCCATTTTCTGACTTGAGTACTCTTTGGGCCCTTAGAATCCCTGGTATGTTCGTTCTATTGGCCTGGGGGGTTGGGCGGGGTAGGCATGCCAATGACGGAAAAGTTGGGGAGTATGGATAAGAAATCATCCATGTAGATCTCGGTCATATATCAACTAACAGAGAAACAAAAACTATAATAATAAAAGAGAAATGTAAGTTTGATTGAATATTATACAAGTGTGTCGGCCTTTCTTTTTTCTTTTCTTTTTTTTTTTGGAAACAGGTTCGAAAATGAATTTTATTTCATATTTATGTTTTGAGATTGATTGAGTATTTAAAAAGGAAAATGGTTTATCGATTTCCTTCATTTGGAATTTGGGATTGAATGTCCAATTTTGATTTTAGTTAATTTTGATAAAAATTTTTGATTTACTGAACATGCCAATTGGGCCCGTAATTTAATTGACAGCCAATCTGTTGTTAAGTTTAAATAGATGTGAGAAAACAGTCCGTTAGAGTCCATTGCAACAAGTTGACGGTAACACAAAGTGAAGAAATGTTTAGAAATAAACAACACAATGCACAGTCAAAAAAAACATGACTGCTTAAAAGAAGATTACAATTTAACAAAGGATAATAATGTCAATTTATAATAAAATTCTAAATTTGAAAAACTAGAATATTCAATTTCAAATGTTCCAAAATAGAATATGGGAGATTTAATTTCGAATGAAAGAAATATTATAATTGCAATTTACACATAAAATAATATTATTAAATTACAACTTGATAAAAGACAATTACCAATTGTTTTTTCAATTAATTCTTTTACCTTTCATTTTATATTTATGAATATTTCATACATGCTCATTCGAAAGGTATGTGCTTCTTTTTTTAAATTTTTCTCTCTTTGCACTTTCCTTTAATTCCCCTCTAATTTAAACCTATGAGAGTTAAAGAGATGATCTTTTGTGCAGGTTCTGAAGGAGATCATTTAGTCTCGAGCGGCTCTATTGTCGGTCTCCTTAGAAACCAGCAACATCAATTCTTTATTATTATATAAACAAGAATGTTACGGTGAATAACAAAATTTAAACTTTAACGAATTTTTGTATATAATTTGCATGAAATGTGTTGATCAAATCTATTATAATTTGAATATTATAAGAAAAGTAACATATTAGTACTTTTTAGAGATTTACAGTGCAAAAAAATCTGACTCTAAATCAAAATTTGAAGAAAAATGAATCATAATTACATGGACCCAAAGAGATGAGGACCAAAAAAATTGAACATCTGTTTAGCCTTATCTGTTGTAAGAACCATCCACATGAATCTTTTGTAAGATTCACAAGAAACTTTGTTGTAGACCAAGCCAAGACACATATAAATTCAATTCCCATTACACATTTGTCAAACTCTCAGATGACTAACCTTATCCATTTCCAAATCCCTTTCACCACTGTCCTTTTCACCCTTGGCAACTCCCAAGGGGCAGCGACTCAGCGCACCACACGCGCTCCTCCCTCCCCTACTGGAATCCTGTCCATCGGTTCTTGTGCGATCAGATCCTCCTTCGGTCTTCCACCCTACCCAACCCGAAAACGATCAAAGCAAGCATCGAGAAGATCCAGAGTCCGTAAAATGACCCTACCAATACGATGAGCATTCTTCCCACGTGCCGGTCTAATGCCTTATTGCCTCCGACCACACTTTCTCATCGTCCCTCTCCACGCCCAACACACCATCCTCGAGTCAGTCAGTCAGTCAGTCTTACCTGCAAAGATATGACTCCACAGTTTCAATCTTCTGGTTAACTTTTATATTTACTTCCACTTTTATACGTTCGTTAAGTTTTTAATAATTAATATATTTTTTTTAAAGCAAAAAATAAATTCTTTTAAAATTTTTTTTATATATAAATTCATTTTAGAAATTAAATATTAAAAAATAATTTGAGTGCACAAGTACATTCTCTACGAAATACACCATTCATCTTTTAATAAGAAATTTTGAATACCCCACGTACCTCTTAACAAGAAGAGGGATTTAAGAAATAAACCTCAGATCTTATCATATAGTAAGTAGGTTCTGCATAAGGAAATGACTAATATCTTTCATCTTTAAACTCTCAAGTGTTCATTCTAATTGTAAATGACTAATCTGCAATTTTTTCATTCCCAAAACCGTCTTCCTTCTTGTAGAATAAAAAGACAGCAGATGAATATGCAATCCTCAACAAATACATACAGCATACCACTAATACATATATATTATTTCATTAGAAACGTGAACTCCAGAATAAAGCAGAAAACAATCAAAGCCAACCCTTAGTACTCTGCAGAAGCAACCCATATCAGCACAAAAACACCAATCAAACTTAGTCCAGATTTGTATACATGTATATTCCACTGCCCAAAAGGGCTACAAAAGTTTTGTTTTTTAGGACTCATTCAAGTACTCTCTTTGTATAGCTAGGTAGAATTTCAAATACCGCCAATTTCAAAACCTAAAAACATAATCACCACCTAAATGAAAGCTCAAATTTGAAAAAAAATAACACATACCCAGAGACATGCAATTAAACTCTTACCTGTCTTTGCCAAGAGTGAACCACCTAATGAAACCCTAGCTGTGGTGTTGACACGGCAGAGGATGAAGAAGACGGCGAAGATTGTGGAGCTTGAGTTTATATTTTTTTTTCTGAGTTTCGCGGATAGAAATGTGGAGATGATGTCGATTTCTCCTGGGCTGGACAGTCGAAGGTGGGAAGAGTGTGTGCAGAGGAGTGCCAGACAGTGGGAGTTTTCTTCTGAGCTCGTTGATGTCATCGGTGCTCGTCCGACTCCGACGAGCTTGATGAAAGTGAACTCGGGAGGTCGAGGAGTAAATCGAGAGGGAACTCATTGGTGGGGGAAACTGACTTCAATAGGAGTTATGTTGTGTTTTATTTTGAAATTCAAGCTTTCCATTTCATTCTTCCGTGAAGAATTTAACACATGCACACGATACTGTGTGCTTTGCAACACACAATATCAATTCTCTATATACATATATATATATATATATATATATATATATATATATATATATTTGTATCTTAAGGTAGAAATATCTTTAGTACAACATTTATGATTGAACTCAGTAATTCTTTTGATTTCTTAATGATTAATTGTAACGATTATACTCTCTCCATGATTATTTCTAAATCATTTAGATTAATTTTTTCATTATTACATATAAGTTATTATTGTTAGTTTATTAATTATTTTACTGTATTACCCTTCTCTTTCTTTTCTTTAATTAATATTATTAGTTTGAATAAAATCATAAATTTAGGGAATTTTTAAAAAATAATATCACTCTAATCTCAATGAAATGATAGCAAATAACTTATAAATAAACGGAGATAATACATTTTGCTCGGGATTTTAAAAATATATCCGGTTAATAAATTTATATTTTAAAATTATACATTTCTTTTTTTTAAAAAAAAAAAACCTCTATAAATATTATGATGGTATTGAATATTAGTATAAATATAAAGTGAAAATTGAAGAAAATGACCTCTTTTGGATAATAATAAAATAAATAAATAAATAAAACTGGCAGTTACCACTGGCCAACCACGAGAATAGTTACCAAGTGTATTGCAAGGTATATTGTTCTCTTTTTTCTTTGATTGGATTTGCCATTTGGGTGTGCATTGTTTTCGCGTGAATCAAACAGTAGGGTAGAATGGTAAAAAACAAATGGATAAGCAGTGCCAGAAGGAATCGTATCCGGAACATGCAGATTTATGTAGGGACTGTGTACGGGAAAATTCAATTTGTCGGCAAAAGGATAATTCTTTGGAGATGCATAATTAATTAATTACTTCCTATAAAATATTGCATTTGTCCTACCGTATAAAACTTTGTATACATATCAGTGCATCATTAAAATATTTATTATTATTATCCTTCATTAATTTTTTTTTTCATTTAAGAAGATAATTGGGGTAATTAAGGGGAGGGAAAATATATTCTTAATTTTGTGTAATGTAACCATGTCTTGGAATGACACGTGTATGTCAAGGTTTGTCTAATTCCTCCAAGAAAATTTGTAAATCAATATTTTAAAAATCGGATCGGATATTGAATTGAAAAAGTTACTCGTTCACAGTTTAATGATCCAATCGTAATTAAATTGCAATTGAACTGTAATTAAATCGATAATATTATATAAAAAATAAAAAATATACTTCTTATCGATTTTTTTTTGTTAATAATATAAGACATAATAATTTCATAATATAAAAATATTGAAGTTAAATTTATAGATATGATATTAATAATTTTTGATAATTAATAACCATAAGTTCTATCTTATAGGGATTTTAAATTGATAATTTTTAGTATAAATAAAGTTTGAAGATTATAAGATATATATTTTTTATTTATTAGTATTTAAAGTTATTGGTCAATCTAGTCCTCAAACAACATCATTTTGGAAGCTTTGGTCCCTAAAGGTTTTTTTTTTTTTGTCTGTTTAGTCATTAAACAATTTACATTTTGATCCTTTTGATCGAATTCTTATTGACAAAAATGACTCCAAATTCTGGTGAAATTTGTAAAGATTTCTGTCAAAATGATCAAAATAGTCAAAATGTAAATTGTTTAAGGATTAAACAGGCAAAAAAAAACTTTAGGGACCAAAGCTTCCAAAAGGATATAGTTTAAGGACTAAAATGACCAATAACTCTTAATATTTAATAATGAAGTATATTTTGAGTAAACTTGTTGATTTTAACATAACTAAATGTTTAAATTTATAATTTAATTGAAGAATGATTTAATATTAAAGTATATTTAAATTTTTCTGGGGGTTGAAATTTGGACAAATTTGGCCCCAAGTTGGATTTTTGAAAAATCAATCGGTTCAACATTGGACTTTCTGGTTCACCACTTAACTGATTCAACCGATTGATCCATTTCAATTTTTCATTTAAAGAACGGTTTTGATAAAAAAAAGATTCAATGCATCCTTCGAACCGGTTTGATGATTGGTTCACTATATGAACGGTTCGATCTAAAAAACAGCATCGTAAACATTTTCAAGAGGCAATTAGTAAGCGTGAGGAGAAACATCCTCCTTGATTATTTTGATTATTCTCCTCCACAAAGAAAAATGCCAAACTTCAAAAAAATTTGTTTTATTAATTTAATTTTAATTTGTCTTTTTTTCCATGTGATGTATATCATACACCAATTTCACTATTTTTGGCCAAATTTTCTACCATGATAACTTGATAATTAACAGCAAATCAAACACTGAGCTTAATCTACGTATTGAAAGATTTAATTTGATATATTACACGAGTTAAGAGGCTTAGTAATGAGAGAGAAATCCAAGCTCAAAGATAGTTAGATTAGACATGGGACGTCAGTACTTTCATTACACATCCCACATTGAAATGTCATGGACTGACCTTTCTACTACACAACTATATAAGAAATTCATACCAACTATCCGAAGTAAGTTACATTTAATACCCGAATCTCTACACCTGTATTACTCTCACCAGTACTAACTTGAGCATCGGAGGAGTATCTAGACCCTGGCTACTCTAACCATTTCCTTGTGCAGGCACCCGAAACACAACAAGTTACTTGCAACATCATTTGTTAGTTACAGCAAAAAAATTAAAACCGTATATTTAAGTCCACTCTATACAAGTGCTAACCAATGTTCCCATCAAACAAATAATGCACAAACCCGATATGGCTGGAAGGCTTATGAAGGTTCGATAGAGCTTTCCGAATTTGCCATAGAATACTCGCCACAGAAAGCAATAAAAGGTCAAGTTTTTGTAGATTTTTTTCTCGAATGCACAATGCCAAGACCAGACCAAAATGCGAAAGTAAATTCTGAAACCACTCCTCCTTAAGATTGTTGGATGTTGTATATAGCTGGATTAGTTGAGGGCGCTAGGTTTTTTTTGATAAGTATCAAAAGAACCAGGTTTGCCTACGTACTAAAATACAACTTTCTCATAAGCAACAATGAATCTGAATATGAAGCTTTTCTAGCAGAATTGAGAGTTGCAGAACGCCTCCACATCTCGCATCTCATTGCCAAAACTGATTCACAACTCCTAACTAGAAATGTTAATGGCAAATATGAAGCAAGGGAAGGGAACATGCAACAATACCCGACTGAAACATAAAAATTATTTCAGAAATTCTAGTACATCAAAGTGAAACATGAATCCCGAGAAGACAATGCAGAGGCCAATTTCTTCTAGAAGGTCAAGCGAGGAACTCAAATGCAAGGAACATGAATTGAATAATTGGAAAGGAAGAGCATTGACCTTCCACAGATCACGAACATTAATGTCGAACCAACTGGATCGAGTCGATTCATCAATATATATTCGATGGAACATTACCCTGTGATCCGGTTGATTCCAAGAAAGTTAGGACCACTCCATCCAGCTACGTTATTGTTGATGGACAACTTTTCAGGAGAACATATTCATGGTCACTACTAAAATGCATTACACCGGATGAAGGAAACTATGCATTAAGGGAAGTACATTAAGGGATTTGTGACTCGCATATCGATGCTAGGTTACTAGCTTGCATGGTCATGAGAACAAGTAATTTTTGGCCAACTTTTGAAGATGATGCGATCAATCTAGTGAAAACTTGCCACAAATGCCAAATTCATGATAACATACAACACCTTCCAAGAATTGAGTTGCACTCCTTAAGCAACAATTTCCTGAAGCATTGGGAGGAAGGGAATTCCTAGTTGTTGTGTTGGACAATTTCACAAAGTCGATTGAAGCACAAGCTTTGGCATCCATCACAGCCTGAAAGGTGAACGAGTTTATCTGGGAAGACGTCATTGTTCGGTTTGGAATACCCCAAATACTCATCATAGATAATGGAAAACAGTTTGAAGCAAAAGAAGTTCAAGACTTCTATTTTGAATTGCAAATCGATCATCGTTTCACTTTTGTGGGTTACCCACAAACCAATGGATTAGCAGAAGTATCAAACTGGATCATTCTCCAAGGTTTGAAGAGGAAAATTGAAAAAGCAAAAAGGAAATGGGTAGATGGATTGCACAACGTCCTTTGGTCGCGCCGGACAACTCCGAATGCCCAAACCAAAGAATCATCATTCACCTCAAGTTTCGAAACAAATGCTTTAATCCTTGTGAAAATCGAAAGCTCTTTCAACCATATCGATTCATTAAATGCCGAATATAATGATCAAAAGTTGGCCAAAAATCTAAATTTATTGGAAGCAACGCCAAATCGAGTTTCTCTTAAAGAAATGGCACACAAAATTAAGTTGACAAGTTATTACAATAAGAAAGTTTCGAGGCAACAACTTAAAGTCGGTGATTTGGTTCCCCAGAAAAATGAAGTAAGTCGACAAGATGCAAACCAAAAACTAGATCTGACTTGGGAAGGCCCATACCTCATTGTGAAAGATAAAAGGAATGGAAGTTACAGATTGAGGGACATGGAAGGCAATGATGTGGCTAGAACCTGGAATGCGATGAATTTGAGAAATTTTTTGTGTGAGTTTACCTTTATGTCATACCAGTACATAACCCCGGATTTACTCTATAATCGTATAGATTAGACAATCCACTTTACTCAATGAAATTAAGTTTCCGTACAAAGTTGTTGCTCGTATTACTTTAATTAATTTCATTTATTTTATGCCTTGACAGCCATCACAATGAAATTCAAACTGGAACAAAATTATCATTTAATATATATCAACAAGATATCACAAAAAAATTAAAAAATAAAAAAATAAAAAAAACCTAAAAGGTGCAACGCAACATCAAAAGAAAACAAAAAATTTTGAAAGTTACATTCAATTTGGATTTTCTGTTGCTCTGAAGCTACCGGATTAAGTGTTGCTTCCGGAGTTAAAAAACTGGCAGGATCTAACCCAACCCCAGTTTCTTTGATAGCCCCATCAACATCAAAACCCCATTCCGGGGAGGGGAAGGTGCGACACATATCTAGGATTTTGAATCCTACATCCCAAGGCAGAGGATAATCGGATGGGTTCTTCATGATGGCACAAATTTGAGCAAACGGTTCATACGATATGTTCTTATCTTTCAAGTCATCTGTCACCATCTCAATGGCACAATTGATCATGGTGAAGGATAGCCTTGACCTCATGTTGCGGAACTTTTCGTGTTGCCCTCTCCGTCCTCATATCGCCTTTCAAAGGCATCCAGCGCCATTTCAAGTTTTGCTCTTTCTTTGGCCTCAGTAGCTAGTCTTTCCAAAAGCTCTTTATTATTAAGTTTCGGCTGTTGGACCTCTGTCCCCTTTGCAGCCACCTCATCCTCTAAAGCTCTTACTTCTTCTTTAGCTTTAGCTACCTTCCCCTCAACGGCGGCAATTCTGGTATCTGCATCTTTTTTCTCCGAAACCAATGCTTCGCATTGGACTTCCAATTCCTCAATCTGTTGATATAATTCAAAATTGAACATCATGGACTGTTAAACAAACAACAAACAAAAATTTAGGTAAAGAATTAACAACATGTTGGATATGCCTTAAGAACATATGATGATTTTACTTAATTGGCATAACTTTGTATAATGATACTATTTATATCATTATATAATTCACTTTTATATCTGCGTTTCGTTAAATAAATTATGTAATGTCCTTAGAATAGTTTATTTCTATTCTTAAAACATCCCT
>JAOXNR010006145.1:9556-34859 GCA_028571225.1 Parsonsia alboflavescens
TCCCAGAAGTGGTAAAATCATCTTGGAAGCAACTCGTGGTAGGCGATGGTCTGCAGCGTTTGGCTGGGATGCTAATCCGCCTGAAAAGAAGCTTGGTGCCTGGAACAAAGAGGTGTTTGGTAACATCATGAACAATGTTCAGATTGTAAGAACTTGGTCTGCACTTTAGAAGAAGTATGTATGGCAGATGCTTCGGAAGAGAACCGCAAACAGCTTCATAGAGCAAGGGCCGAACTGATATTTCACTTGAAGAATCAAGAAATTTACTGGAAACAAAAATCACGAATTAAACAATCCTCGCCTTTCTTGAGTTCTACCAGGATTGTTTAATTCATGATTTTTGTTTCCAGTAAATATCTACAAACATATCAGTTCAGCGGCGGGAACTTCTTGCAGGTCTTACTGGCTGCGTTATTCAGCCTCTATCGATGTTTTATCCGGATTGTCCAATTTCCAGGTAGAGCTAAGATCTCCAACTATGAGCCCCTTATTAGTAAGATTAAAGCTCGCATTAATGGGTGGCAGAGAAAGTATCTTTCTTCGGGAGGGAGACTGATATTGATTAAGCATGTGCTTTCTGCTATGGCAGTTACCAACCCTCCACAACAAGTAATTCGGGAAATAGAACAACAATTTGATTATTTTCTTCTAGGGACATTCTAAATTCGGTAGGAACAGACATTGTTGTAGCTGGAGCTCCATCTCTTGATCTTTCGTATAAGGGGCTTTGGCAGTTCGGTCTCTTGATCGAGTGGTCATGGCCCAAGGCTTTAAGCTACGGTGGAAATTTCGAACCTCAAATTCTTTGTGGGCTAGATACTTGATGATGAAATATAGGTTTCAGTCGGGAGAGGACCCGATAGAAGGAGGTTCCCGAGTATGGCAACGAATGTAGTAGTCTTCTTCTTGGGTAGAATCGCAGATAGTACCGGATGATGATGGGACTTTCATCTGGAATTTGTCTTCCTCAGGGAGTGTGAACATCTCTGATTGTATCTTGGCCTTGGAGGAGGAAGAATTGGAGGATATAATTCATGTGGAAGCTAAGTAATAAGTATTTAGAGATAGATGACATGAGATCTCGACTAGGCTTTCATCTCGCATCTCGATGTCATCTTGAAGAATCATTAGAATCAATTGAGCACCTTTTTGGACGCTGCAAGATTGCTACAGCAGTATGGGCACATTACAGCCATGCCTTTGGAGTGGCTGAAGGTTCCAAGCTGGTGGACAGACTGTAGCAATGGAGTAATCAGTCAAGCAGATTGGGTACTTTGGCAAAGCTCATTCCCCTGCTAATTGTGGTGAAATTGGGGTGGCTCGGTGTGCATCCCTCTTTTCTGCTGATTCCAGTAGTGTTAGTAAGATTATTCACAAAGCCAATTGGCAGCTTTATTACATAAACAAGGGGCACAACTTGCCCATCCTAGAATTTTACCGTAGCTAGGTTTGAAGGTGATTTTCTCTCTGCATTTGCTTTGTGAGGCTTATGCCCATTTATTTTCTATTTTTAATAAACAGGTAAGGTCAACGCCTAACCCCCAGTCTTGGGATGGTTTTATATATATAAATATATAAATATATATATATATACAGAAATGCTATGAAAAGCAATTGTTGGAGCGCAACTGCCAAAACGACATCGTTTTGGCAGTGAAATAAGTAGGTTTGAAAGATACATGCACTCAAAACGACATCCTTTTAGCAGTTGCGTTCCAGTTGCTCTGCAACAGCTGCTTTTCAAAGCAATTCTGTATATAAATATATATATATATATATATTTATATTTATATTTATATATATATATTTTATATATAAGTTAAGCACCAAGAAAACAGAGATTTTCCATTGAAAGTACAAGCCAAAAGTCCTAAAGGTTTATGACTATTAGAATTCAAAGACATTAAGCTGAAGAAACAATCCCTTAATATAGCATTTACATGCCATCCATGAAAATCATGAAACACATGAGTGAAATGAATAAGAAAATAATCCCCACATATGCTAGGATTTAAACTTTCATCAATATGGGTAGCATTATGCTCCTCTAAAAACAGGGGATTTTTCCAATACTTCCAAACTCCTATCGTTTCTCTATAACCACATTCAATCACATATGACTCCTTCACAAACTTAAAATAATGAAAGCTTTAACAAGACTTATAGAAGTATCAAACCCACTTTCTCTAAACAAGGAATCATTATGCTCAAAAATATCAACAATGTCATGTTGCTTATGAGCATCATAAGCATTTCCACAATCATGCTTAATCATAGAAAACACATTTTTATGCTTAGAATTCAACATTCTATCACCAAGAGTAGATATAAGAGTGTACCACTTTAACATAGCACTCGTCATCTTGTCGCCCGTGTCTTTCTTCAACTTATTTAGTCCTTCAAAAACCTGAAAATTTGGCACAAGAACACTAGAATAAGAGTGGTCAATATTAGAAATGGGTATTGAAATCTCCTTGTTTCTCTTGAAGATCAAAGCACTGTCATTTTCTCTCTCTTTCTCATAAACATTTTCATTTTCTTCACTCAAGTCTTTTCTCTCAATGACACTCATTTCCTTTTCACTCTTTGTGGACTTGAAGTAGGGTCGTTTAGGCACATTTCCAAGCCTTCAAACTCCTCAAATGACCCTTTAATGTTGCAAACATGGAACAACTTCTTTGTTGCCTCCACTTGATGAAGTGTAGATCTCTTCATCATTACTTCAACCTCACGTAGTTCTTCTTTGTCATGCAGATATACCATCAGTGTCTTCCTTTTTCTTGAATTCTCATACTTGTATTTAAAGTATAAGACTTTGTGCATAGCCTCATTGAGTGGCATTTTTGGATATCCATCACAATGTTTTTTTTTTCCCTTTTTTTGGCAATTTCAAAAACTATTAGAAAATACAAATTGCGTGAAAATCCTCCCATATCGCTTTCTAAAACTTATGTAAGTAAATTTATTTACTATATCAGTCCATGAATATATTATTATTTCTCAAGATCAAATAAATAATCATTGACTTTGTCATTAATTTGACTTTTCTGATTGTGGATAACTGACACTAAATGAGATCAACAACAACCCAAAAAAAGTTGGAGATCAAACCAATGGTTTTTTTCTGGCAATTGATAACAGCCACAAATGATGTCAAAAACAGCCAGGCATTTTTCGGAGGGATTTCCAATGGTTAGCTTAAACCTCCTAAAAATAACATCCCAATGCTTCATTTACTGACACTGTCTAGATCACTAGAAATTGAGTTTTCCAGCAGTCAAAACCGCCAGAAAACTCAATTTTTAACCACCACAGACACACAGATTTCTGGTAGGGCACGAGTAACAATTAAACAGGAAGGGCAGTATATAACTTGTATATCCTTGTCCAAAGAAAGAAATAATAAATTATTTTGCCATGCTTATGTACTTGATTTCGGAATCTTGCACAACAGCATTGTCCTCAACAGCTTGAAAATGACATCCAAGGTAGCATTGAAACTGTTACTGACTCCAACGTGGCACTAGAAATGCCTCAGGTTAATTCTCTTACATGTCTCCTTCATGAATTATCATTATTTATTCATCAATTTTGTAATAAAAATAATTCCGTCATATAGTATTCATCTAAAGATTTTCGAAAATAATGCATCGACTTAATGAAAGTACCAAATAAACCCTTATTCATGTACTATCAAGGACATTGGGGTAATTAGAAAGATGGTATAAGCAAAAAAATCAATAAATTAGATTAAGAAACAAATTTTAAATGGTAAAATGACTTATATATATTTATATATATCTTCAGATCCTTTTCTTGTGATACACCTTTTGCAGGCTGAGGAAATAGAAGAGGAGGGCTTCACTGGGGCTCTGGTTCCTTCTGAATCTGATTCAGCACCTGTCAATAAGTTGCCAAGGTAAAGGGCACAGTTGCATGAAAAATATTGCATGAATTATATATATAGCTCATTGCACTATATTTATAAATTTTCTCAAAAAACAAAATACTGGGATCATTAGGAATGATGAAGAACGAGAAAACATAGCTTCAGCTGTTGCCGCTCCTCATGATCAGCCACAAAAAATGCTTCGCCCGATTAGGGCTATAGGGGGCATATCTTTTACCACTGAAGATATTGCCGCGGCAGCTGAAGTTGGTAGTGCTCCTACATGGTCTTCAAGGATCAAGAAACTGAACGATCCAGCTTATATTATTAGTAAAGCTGCTGCTGATCACTCATTCAAGAGGCGCCCACTCTACATGGAGAAGAGAAGAGTGATGAATATGCATATTTTTGGGATTAAAGTTGTCTGGTTAGTTTTTTCTGTTTGTTTTCACCCACCACTTCCCTAGAATTGCTCCTTAGCAAGTCTTAGGGTGATTCCCGCTCCTCTTTGCTTTGTAGGGCAAGCCCATGATATTTCATTCTTTAATAAACTGGCAGGGGTCTATCCCTAACCCCCCGTCTTTGGACGGTTTGCTAAGACTTACCAGTTTCTCGGTTAGTTAATCAGCCATGTTCTTTTTATTTTCTGGGGAAGAAAAATTCGGTCTAATATTGATTTTGGTCTCGCAGGAGTACTAATGTTGTTCTTTTTCGTGTGATGAAGGATGGTGATGAATGGGATTAAATCAGCAAGTCGAGAGAAATGTGGAGCAGTACTACTGGAGTAACTAAAGATCTAATTAAGTCATATTTGGCTGTTGGAGTTCTTCTCCCAATTAATATTTCTGTTGAATCTATTTCCCAACATCAATGTATATAGAAACCCTTGATTTGCGAAGTGTGTTTTAAGACTCAATTTCGTTGTTAAATAATTACCTTAGCTTGGCTGTGAGTTAGCCATCGATCGGTTATGTAATGCATGCATGGTGTTAATAATGTATATGCGATAATTTAATATTAGTATATATATATATATATATTTATATTTTAAAAACCGCCTATAGACGGGGGTTTGGCAGGCCCCTACCTACTTATTAATGAAATAAAATAGGGGCATGAGAGCCTTACAAAGCAATTGGATAGTGAAAACACCGCAAGCAAACTAAAGAAGAAATCTATGAAATAAACTATCTAAGATAGACAAAGTATATGCTTTGTTGATGTGATATAGCTGCTAATTAATTTTATTCATGATATTTCTAATACTGCTGGTTTCATCCGAATAAAACGAGAAACATAGAGCCACCGAAAGTTCATGACAAAAGAGCGACGGAATGAGTTTGGTCAAGACACCTAACCGTCAGGACTGTGTACTCCACTGCTGTAGCATTTCCTTCAGCTGCCCTGATCCTTCAGCCACACCAAATGCTCGACAATAGCAAGGCCAAACAGCTAGTGCAATCGTACAGCTTCCAAATGGATGATCCATCATTTCTCCAGCTTCCTCATAGTGACATCAAGAGGCTAGATGGAAGCCTAAGCAAGATCTCATGATGCAACAAACAGGAACGAATAAACGGCTAAATAGGAAAAGAACTGGATACTATCAAAACACGCAAGTTTTCAGTTTAACAACCAAAAGTCGACGATAAAAGTCGGACAAATCACATTGTAAAAGCTGTTTGTAATTAAGACAAAATAAGATATTTATAACCTAAAATCTAATCCTAAATCTAATTGAAAATAAAAAAGTCCAAAAAACATAAAAGTCCAAAAGTCAAAGTTAAGCCCATTCCGAACTCGGGCCAGTTTGCATCATTTTCCCCGAAGAGCAAAAGAATCGTCCTCGAATATAACTCGTTTTCACCAACTGCCTTTCTACTAGTACTTTTGACCCAAAAGAACTCTAATTAAAATAAATAAATAAAAATAAAATATATAAAAAAAAGAACCTAATAACTGGATCTCAAGAAAAATCTCAGCTTTTAGTTCGGATGAACTATAATTGCGATGAACAATAAAAAATGATAAATAGTGAACGGTGAGCAATAATTGAGAACCAGTGCCGCTGGAACAATACGGTGAACAGTATGACAACAACAGTTTTAGAAAACTCAAACTCTGGAATTTTTTTTTTATGATCTTTCGATCTGCCTACTCCCCTAATCGGAAATCTTAAGCTGCTTTGCCCAAATCCGAGACTGCTGCAAGCTTCGCCACACCCGTGATCCGCCTTCAATTGGATCTTCTCCCAGTTGGAATCCATATTTCATCTGTAGATATCGAGCCCAGAAAGATATGGATGATCGGAACTTCCACCACAGTTTGAAACCATGTGCCATGACTGCTCGGTTGACCGAGTGAACTGCCAGACCATTTTGCGCCTAAGAACGAGTGATGTTATCCTATGTGCACCATTGACCGTTTTTGCCATACTCCGAGTGCCCCCAGAAGAAATAAGCAAACTGCCTCTTGATTTCCTTAATAACTTGTTGCGGAGGCTTTGTAACTGCCAACAAATAGACCGCCATTGCTAAAAGAACATGCCTGATCAAAATCAGCCTTCCCTCAAGAGAAAGGTATTTTCTCTGCCACCCATTGATGCGAGCTTTGATCTTACTAACAAGAGGCTCATAGTAGGATATCTTTACCCAGCCTGTAAAAATCGGACAGCCCAAGTAAATCATTGGGAGTGCCTAAGGACCGCAACCAGTGATCTCTTTGATCAGACCTTGGTGATGATCTGAAATTTGAGAGGAGAGGTACCTGGAACTCTTATGAAAATTGATTTTCTGACCCAAGCAATCTTGATAGAACTCAAGGAAGGCTATCAATGATTGAAGAACCCATTTTAGTCCTCTAGTAAATATAATGATGTCATCTGCAAAACTCAGGTGAGAAACAGAAAGACTAATTCTCTCGGTGATATAATCACCCATTACACCATTATATAGTAGCCTATTCAAACCCAAGAAAGTACTTCTGCTGCCAATATAAATAAAGTAGGAAATAAGGGATCCCCTCGACGGATGCCTCTTTGTGGACAAAAAGAAGCCACATAACTTGCCATTTGTAGTAACGGAGAACTTATTAAAAGCCAAACAGTTGTACATGAGATTAAAAAAATGTCGGTTTATCGAATTTCTCCAACACCTCCAAAAGAAAGGACCATTTCACTCTATCAAGGGCTTTCAACATGTCCAATTTCACAATCATATTACCCCCAACAGAATATTATCCAATATATTCCTACCGTCACAAGATCCCCTTGATTTGGACAAATCAAGGTGGGAAGTAACTTAGCAATTCGTAGTGAAAGTACCTTTCCAATAACCTTTGAGGAAAAGTTGGAAAGGCTAATTGGGCAAAAGTCTGCAAAAGACGAAGGATTGTCTTTCTTTGGAATGAGAACAATCTGAGTTGCTGTGAGATATTGTGGCATTAGTACCCCCGACCAAAAGTCCCAACTACTTGCAACATATCTGATTAAATCAGATCCTAAAATGCGGTGAAAAACTTCCTCGGAAATCCATCTACACTAGCTGGGCTATCTCCATCAAAGCTGAAAACCGCTGTGCAAAGTTCCTCCAAATCTGGTAGAGCCGAGAGCTCTTTGATTGTCTATCAAGTGATTTCTTTCGAAATTGCTCTTGTGAATTTCTGGGGTACTTGCTGGTGGCCAATCTCGTCAATCAGCAGCCCTGAAAAATAATGCAAAGCTTCCTGTTCAATCGTTGCACTTCCTATTAGCCAATTCCCTACACAATCCTTGATTTTATGGATCTGAAGTGTTGTCTTCCTAGAATGCCAATAAGCTGAAAAATATGATGTGTTCCCTTCCCCTTCTTGAAGCCATTTTATGCTAGATTTTTGCCTCCAAAATATTTCTTGATTCTTCGAGTGGAAAGCCAAGCCAGCTCTCGCACGATGTAGCTACTCATGGTTTTCCACTATTGGGTTTGCCATGTGTACCTCTTGTAAAGTAGAAACCGAGTTCTCTACAAGGTAAACAATATTCTGGACATTACCAAACACTTCCTTGTTCCAAATTCTGAGCTTTTTCTTCCGAAGGCTTAGCTTTCTAGCCAAATGCTGTAGACCATCACTTTCCACAGGTTGCTGCCAAGAAGATTCTACTACCTCTCAAAAATCCTTTTGTCTGAGCCACATACATTGGAAACGGAAGTTTTGTGGCCCTGATATCTTCGCTACTTTCGTGGAAACAAGAAGTGAACTATGATCTGAGGGGGTGCACTGTAGATGCTCCACAGTAGTGCTGTAAAATGTATTTTACCATCTCATTCACCATTACTCGGTCCAATCTATGCCTAAGGGGAGGGAAAGTTGGACAATACCATGTGTAGCTTCTACCGACATATGGTAAGTCCAATAAACTGCAATGCTCCAAGCTATCGTTAAATTCCCTAATTGGTCTTAATGACAGAACAGAGCCTAAGCTTTCTTCCAAACTCTGAACCTCATTAATATCTCCTCCGATCAGCCATGGTCTTGATGCTAAAGTCGAGACTTCTACCATCTCAATCCTCAATAGTCAACGAGCTATGTAGTCACAAGCAGCATAAACAAAAGACATGAGACAAACACCATTCACCCCCATATACTGTTCAACCCACAAGACAACGTTTGTATCAATTCTATAGAGACAGCCGAATTTTTCCATTTGCATTAGAGTAATAATGAGGCAACTTCAGCTTGTATGCGTATGAAACAATGCAAGAAGAATTAACCATGGGCTCCAATATAGCAATTATACTAGGTTTATGATGTAGCACATGAGATTTCAATTTTCCCAAAGAGGTTGAGTTACCTATGCCTCTTACATTCCAGATTAACAAGTTCTTCATATCAACCTCTTAGATGAAGAGCTATTTTGAGATTGTTGTCTAGTGACCACATTGGAAGGAGGAATGTCCTTTTTCCTGACAACATTTGGTGGAGCTGACTAAACATCACTTGTCTCTTTGAATTCCACATATAGATATCCCTGAACTGGATTTATGTCTTCTTGATTCGAGAGGGAATCTCCCGATGCTCTAGAATTAGCATCTCTTAATTGTGGAACATTCAAGGCCTCTCTTGGGCTTTCTGGACTACCTGCACCTCTGTAAAATGTTCTGCTGCTTCTGTTTGCTACCCAATCTAGGCGTCTACCTCTGCTGGACTTCTGCTACCCAAAACACCTTCATGGGATGACTGCCCTTCCATTTGGTTAACCACTGGAACTTCTTAAACAGGTACTGTAGCTGCCCGAGTTGAAACTTCAAAATTAGAATTGACAGGATGCACCTACGTCTCTAATTCCTTTTCCAGAATTGGAGTTTTTTGATGCTGCTTCGGAATCTCTGCTTCCTTTCCCTCGGCTGGAGTGTTCTTCTGCTGCACAGATTTCAGCAGAATTGGTCAACGGTTTCAGTATCTTTAATCTTCCACACCTGCAAATTCATCATTGGTGGATTTTGTTGGGGCCTCAGGGCACTGTGGTAGCTGGCACTTTCTTCTCTTTCGAGGTTGGATTTTTCACCTACCAAGTTTCTTGAGAGTGGCCAAGTTTTTGCAGAAAGAACAATACCGTAGAGTATGTTCAAATGGAATCGGTTGCCAAAAGCCTGAGTCCACCTGACTTATCCAAATTCGGTGTGGCAATGTACTTAGTAGATCAATCTCAATGCACACCCGGGCTACGCTACGCCTTGACATATTCGCGGTAGGAACATCAACCTTCAATGGTTTTCCAATAACAGTAGCTAAGGAGTGCAGAATCTCCTTCTTGAAAAAGTGAATAGGGAAGTTGAGGAAGGAGATCCATGCCAGAATGGTTGTCGGTTCTTCTTTGACATGGAATTGGGGTGTCCATTTAAGTACCCTCATTGAGATTCCATTGACCATCCATACCCCCTTCACCCACAAATGGTAGTAATCATCCTCATTGATGTTAGGCATGATTCCCGAGGCTACTATTCCGCTCTTGGATTGGGCTCAAATTTGACCGGGTGACCTAGAATGGTCAATGAACAAAAGGTTAAGATTGGTTACATAAGGTAGCGTGCATCCTGATGAATTTCTAGATTGGTTACATACAGTGGAGAGGATTTTTGATCTTAGAGATTTGACGGAAGAACAGAAGATTAAGATCATAGCGATTAAATTGCAGAAACATGCTTCGAATTGGTGGAAGCACGTTAAGAAGCATCGCGCCACAGAGGGAAAGTCGAAAATTTTGACTTGGGACAAGATGAAGAAATTGCTGCGGAAGAAGTTCCTGCTGGTACATTAACGGCAAGAGGCATTTATTGACTATCATTCCAATAAGCAGCGGTACCTTTCAATAGAGCAACACATCGTGGAGTTTGATCAGCTGCGCATGAGGTGTAAAGTCTCCGAAGAAGACAAGCAGACGGTGGGGCGATTATTATCAGGGTTGAAATTCGAGATTGTTGATGTGGTTTGCAGATTGGCCTTGGACGTATGAGTATGTTTGCAGATTGGCCTTGAACGTCGAGGGGCAGCTTAGGAGGAAGGGCGGCAGTTCGGTCTCTAGGGTTCCGAGTCAATTCCAGAACAAACCTACTGAGCAATCATCTTCAGCGACATTGGCTGTGATCAAGGGTGAAAAGGGAAGGCAGTGGCCAAAGATAGTACACAAGGCTGAACCAGGCCAATGGATGCTTTCAGTGCCAGGGTTTTGGGCACTTTGTCGCAGACTACCCAAATAGGCAGTTCGTGGCCCTCAACAAGGAGATGCTAGAGCTAACTTTCGATGAGGGAGAAGAGGACTCCGAGGATGAGTAGAACGAGGAGGAGATCGTGTATGCAGATTCAGAAGAATCCCTCATGATTCGGAAAATTGCTATACTTGGCGGCAGCAGAAGACGAGTCTTGGCTGCGATATAACATCCTCCATACTCAGTGTACTGCCAAGGGAAAGGTGTGTAACATGATTATAGACAGCGGTAGTTGCAAGAGCGTGGTGCTGACAACAATGGTCGAGAAATTAGGATTGGAGACAATGGAGCATCTACAACCCAACAAACTGTCATGGCTAAAGAAGGGCAATGAAGTTAAGGTCAGCAAGCGGTGCCTGGTATAGTTCTATTTTGGGAAGAGGTACGCTGATGAGTTGTGGTGTGACGTTGCTCCCATGGACGCTCATCACATTCTACTAGGGAGGCTGTGGCAGTATGATCTCCTAACGAAGCATGAGGGTTCCGGAACACTTACACGTTCAGCAAGGACGACCAAAGCATTATGTTGGGTCCTTCGGATTTGAGGAAGGAGGCGGCAAAGGTTCTATTGTCTAGGGCTGATTTTCGTGAGGATGCAATCAAGGTAACTGAGATTTTTGCTTTGGTGGTTATGGAGCAAAATGCAGATCATTCCAAGTTCCCCGAGGAGATTATTCCTTTGTTGCGAGAATTTGCCATGGTAATGCCAGAGGAGATGCCTTCAGGACTGCCACCTATGAGGGATATTTAGCATTGTATAGACTTCATCCCGGGGGTTGCAATTTTGCATAAGGCAGCCTATCGTATGAGTCTGTAGCAACATGAGGAGTTACAAAGACAGGTGCAGGAGTTGATGGAAAAGGGGTTGTCAAAGAGAGTATGAGTCCTTGTGCAGTACCAGCGTTGCTGGTGTTGAAGAAAGATGGGTCGTGGCAGATGTGCATTGATAGCCAAGCGGTGAACAAGATTATCATCAGGTATAGATTCCCAATTCCCCGATTTGATGACTTGATTGATCAGTTGCATGGGGAGTATCTTTTCGAAAATATATTTAAGGAGCGGGTATCAATAGATTTGAGTTCGACAAAGAGATGAGTGGAAAACCACGTTCAAGACTCGACGTGGGCTGTCGAGTGGATGGTCATGCCGTTTAGATTGTCGAACCCTCCCAGCACTTTCATGCGATTGATGAATTAGGTGTTTCGTCCCTTCATTGGTGGTGGTGTATTTCGACGACATCCTGATTTTCCATGGCTCGGTTGGACAGCATTTGCAACATTTGAGAGAGGTATTTGAGGCACTAAGGGAACGAAAGTTGTTCACGAATTTGAAGAAGTGTCACTTTTTGACAGATTAAGTGACGTTTTTGGGGTACGTTGTGGCGGGTGAAGTAATTCAGATGGATCCCGCTAAGGTGGAGGCGATTCTAAATTAGGATGCACCGAAGACGGTGTTTGATGTTCAAAGTTTCCATGGACTGGTGTCCTTCTACAGGCGGTTTATCGAGGTTTCATTCCCATCATTGCGCCATTGACGGACTGTTTGAAGGGAAGTCGATTCATATGGACTGCCGAGGTAGATTCAGCTTTCAAATTACTAAAACAGAAGGTAACGAAAGCCCCTATTTTAGTATTACCTGACTTTTCCTAAATTTTCGAAGTACATTGTGATGCTTCAAAAGATTGAATTGGAGGAGTGTTAAGTCAGCATGGCAGGCCTGTTGCTTTCTTTAGTGAGAAGCTTAATGAGCCCAAGCAGCGGTATTCAGCATATGATAAGGAGTTTTATGCAATTATGTGGAGTTTGGAGCATTGGAGGCGTGATCTAGTGTCCAAGGAGTTTATCTTGTTTTCGGATCATGAGGCATTGAAGTTTATGGACAGCACAGGTTGAATGCAAGGCAAGCCAAGTGGGTGGAGTTTCTACAAGCTTTCAGTTTCTCCATTCAACACAAGGCTGGCATACTAAATCGAGTGACAGATGCATTGAGCAGGAGGCATACCTTGTTGAACACAATGTAGGTACAGGTAATGGTATTTGATTCGTTCTCTGACTTGTATCTAGATGATCCGAAGCTCGAGGGTGTTTGGGAGAAGTGTCAGAAGGGACCATAACAATTGTTCATGATTCCGGATAGATTTCTTTTTCGGGGGAATCGGTTGTGTGTTCCTGATTATTCGTTGAGGGTAGCCATTGTAGATGAGCGTCATGCCGGAGGGTATGCCAGACATTTTGGAATTGACAAGACATTAGCATTGGTGCTGGAATACTTTTACTGGCCTAGGATAGAGCGGGACATGATTCGATGTGTTCAGCGGTGCAAAATTTGCCATCTTGCTAAGACTAAACGTAGCAATGCTGGATTGTATTTGCCATTACCTATTCCATTGGCACCTTGGGAAGACATCAGAGCGGACTTTGTTTTCGGCTGCCAAGGACGCAAAGGAACAAGGATTCGATTATGGTAGTGATAGATTGATTTTCGAAGATGGCACGTTTTGTTCCCTGTAACAAGACGTTTGATGCTTCACAGGTACCTAGGTTGTTCTTGCAGGAGATTGTCAAATTACATGGAGTTCCCAAGTCGATCACTTCCCACAGAGATGTGAAATTCATTGATCATTTTTGGAGAACTCTTTGGCGGCATTAGGGCACCAAATTGCAATTCAGCTCTTCTCATCAGCCGTAGACGGACGGACAAACGAAAGTGGTGAATAGAAGCTTGGGAAATCTGCTACGAAGTTTACTCGGAGACAAGCCATGACAGTGGGAATTGGTGCTGCCACAGGCCGAATTTGCGTACAATCGTTCAGTGAATCGAACGATGGGGAAGAGTCTGTTTGAGATTGTTTATGTACTCAATCCAGCTACCCCATTAGACCTCAATCCAATGCCAGTCCATCGCCAGTTCTGTTCAGATTCGAGGGAGCATGCTAAGCAGATTACGGAGTTGCACTCCCAAGTCCATGAACGAATTAATCAGCAGAACTTACAGTACAAGCAAAGGGTTGACAAGCATCGGAAAAAGATTGTGTTCAAGGAGGACGATCTGGTGTGGATTTAACTGAGGAAGGAGAGATTTTCGGCAACCAGATTTGGCAAATTGTACCCGTGCACTGATGATCCATTCAAGGTACTAGAGCGGATTAATGGCACTGCCTACAAGATTGATTTGCTAGGCAATTTCAATGTGTCGGGCACTTCCAATGTAGCTGACTTGTCACCTTTCCAATCCAAGGACGATGAAGATTTTGCGGAAGTTGTAGCTAGCGAGATTCGAGGGCGAAACTTCTCCTAGCCGAGGAAGATGATGCCGAGCACGATGCTCGAGGTGACTGGTCCGAGCTCGAATTGGGTTCAAATTTGATTGAACAAAAGTCACCGCTATGCTATGATGTAAGGCGTTTTTCGACCATCCGAAGTCATCTTGATGGTGTTTTGGACATTTTTCTGTTTTCAGTGGCATTGTCATAATTTTCCTGTTTTTAGGGGCAACATCGTAATTTGCTAATTTTAGGGGTAATTTGTGTAATTTCATTATTTTTAAGTTTCGATTAGGTTTAGCTTTTGCTTAGAACTTTAAATATTTCGTTTCTCATTGTTTTCGGTAGCTTTTTGATTAATTTAAAAGTTTTCGACTTTGGTCGTTTTTTTGAAAACTTGAATGTCTTTGCGGTCTTTCCAACTTTTCTTCTATTTAGTCATTCTTTTCGATATTGTTCTTGCATCACTCATGAGCTACTTGAATCAGTACGTGTCTTGCGTCTGTCAAGCCTATAGTGCATTCTCCTTTGAGCCATATCTTTTGGAATGATTTTCGAATGATGTCGAGAGAGGTCTCCCGTATGATAATTTCCTAATCAGTGATAACTTGAAAGGCACTGAGAGGCTGTCGACTTTCTCCTTGGAGAAGAAGAAAGCTGGCTCACCTTTGAAGACTTGCCGCTATTTAACTGGAACAACTGAAGGTATCTTGTAGCCACTGGTTTGCCCCTTGAAGAGTGACGAGAATGACCCTTCCCCCATGAAGACGCTGCCATCGGCTGGGTAGGAATGGTTGGCTGTGCGACCGCCACCATCTTCCTTGCTGGTGAAGTTATGTGTGGCGGCTAGGGTTTCGTGGTAGATAGGGTTTCCAAAACATTTTAATATATACATTAAGGAGTCTTCAATAAATTAGGTGTGTTATATATATGATTAATTTGAAATTGAAATTTTCGAGTATTTGAGGATGAGTAAACTTAATTAATTCAATCAAGTCTTACTAACTTAGTGGTAAACAACAATATTTAAGATTAGGAGGTCTCAAATTAATGACAAGCCAAGGATAGGTGTGGCATCACTATTGATCCTCGAGGGAAGAGATGAGTGTCAAAAAATTAAAAAAAAATTGGAACATTATTGTTTATTATATATCTTAGAACACATATACCGTCAAGGATTTTAGGCGGATGATTTTCGATTTTAATGGTCAAATATTGTCAAAAACTTTTCTTGTTATATCTGATGTTTTAATATCCTGAGCTCTTAGATTAGGTGTCGGCCAAATGTTTTGTAATTAATTACAAGCTTTTGGAAAGAATTATCTACACTGCACACGAGCACAAAGTACTTAGATAAGCTAAATCTATTTTTAATTCTCTGTACTTCTTAATTAGATGCATTAAAATTTACTTTAATCTTCAACGACGCATCATGCCTTTGTAACTTTGAACTTACCTAAAACATAGTTATCGAAAACAGTTTACGAATTTTAGTCCAAAAGGTCATACCTCCCATAGAGCATCTCTAATAATGCACTCTTCCAAATGGTACCTATTGGGATCCCATATGCCACATAATCATTTTTAAGCATCCTCGTATTATGTATTCTCATTCTTTAATCGTTTACTTTTTTAAAAGTGTCTAAATCAGATTTCATCTTCATAAGGGACCAGACCACTAATTCATTTTTCTCCTAAAAATTTGTTAAGTATTGATGTCGAAATATGCACTCCAATAAGTGAAGCGTCTCTTGAAGCACCTCTCTCCAATGTGGAGGGGTGTTTCTTTATTTTCTCTTTTCTCTAAGCATCCTTCATAAGCATTCAATTGGAGATTAGCCTTAGATAAAAATAGATGAAAAGATAAATTTAACATATTTAAGATTTTGTGAAAAAACATCGGAGAATTTATTACTGCTTTAAATTTTATATAAAAAAAAAAATTACTAATTTTCCTTTGAAAGATTTACATAAAAAATTGACTAAGTTAATTATAAAAGATCCACTATATATCTCGAAATAATTAACTAAAAAGAAGAGATATATATGAAATAATTACTAATTATTTTAAAATTAAGTGAATACAATTTCAAACGATTAAAAGCAATGGAATTTTATTCTATAAGGTTTTTGTGAAATCAATTTTTTGTTTTATTCGTATATGACAGAGTTTGAAAAAATACAAAATTTTTATTAATTTTCTAATTTAATTAGATATTTATAAATTTCTACTCAATATTAAACGAGATAGATGTGGACAAGGTTGATTCATAATAGAATTATTGAGTTTTTCTCGTTCTTTTATTCTTTTCCTTAAGCATATAAGTTTTGGAGTTAACGATAATTTTATTTTCCCTCTTGTTCTTCGTATGTGTAGTGTCAAAATTATTATTTCTTCTATACGTTTTGTTAATATTTATTTTCATTTATGTTTTCTATTCTGTTCCTTAATCGTATATGGAATTTTGAATTTTATGATTTATAGATTCTATTAACATTCCTGTTCATGATTGTTGTTTCTTTCTCAGACTCAACTCAATAATAGAGTTAAACAGATTCTATGGATTTGAAGGATGGTAGGCTAATTTATCTTCTTTAAAAAATTAATAATAATTTATCCAATATATATCTTATACAAATTAAAGAATATATTATATAAATATTTATATTACGAAGTTGATATGAAATTCTCTCTTTTTTTCTATTTAATTTAATTTAATTTAAATTTTTTATAGGGTTTATAAAATTTTTGCATTTAAACAATCTCAAATTAGAATTTTTTTTACTCCGTAAGACAACCATTCTACTGACAAATTCCCTCCCTTCTCTCTAGCTTAACCTAACTTTGGGCGCAAGAAACACGGCGGCTGCAGTGCCGCCACCCATGCCTACCCCATTGGCGGCTCCTCCTGCATAAGGAAAAGGTTCTTTCTCCTCTCTCTTCAAAGACCAATCCAGCGACAGCAGCACATCCCCATCAGTTTCGCTAAAACCACCCCAACTTTACAAGGGAGTGTTAGCTTTTCTCTTTTCCGAGGAAGAAGTTGAAAACCTATGGAAAACCTTCACTCGACATAGTTAGGAAATCATTTTAGACAATTGGACACAAGGGAGATTGCCCAATTGGCTTAATCAACGCAAGGCACGTACTAATTCGAGTTTCTCATGAAGATGACTATTGTCATCTATGGCTGAAGGGAGTCCGGACGCGCAATAGAGTCACGATGAGAATGTTCAAACGGATGCCGCAATTCCATCCGAAGGAGGAACCATCCACAATTCCGGCATGGATATCCTTCCCTGATCTTCCCATTCACTTTTTCAGGAAGGAGATTCTGCATTCATTCTCATCAATAATTGGAAAACCTTTAAAGGTTGATGTTCCCATGGCCAATATATCGAGGCCAAGCACAGCCCGTGTGTGCATCGAACTGGATCTACTGTGCACCTTATCGAACAGAATTTGGATAAACTAACAGGATTCTGGCTTTTGGCAACCAATCAAGTGCAAACATACGCTACGTTATTGCTCATTCTACAGAAAAATTGGACACTCTCAGGAACATTCACATACGAAAAACCCAACCTTGAACACAACAAAGCCGCAAAAAAGACCAGAGGCTACATAGGCAACTTAGCAAAATCCAAAAGTTAAGAACTTGCAGGTGTGGAAACTCAAGGAAGCCTATACCATGGAACCAGTTCTGCAGCAGCCAATTCAGAAACAGAAAACCTTGGTAGAGGGCATGGGAACAAAGGAAAATCAGGCTTAGGAACAACCATCTCTCAATGGCAACTCGGGTTCAGGGAAACAGTTCGAGGGACTAGTACATGGTTAGAAAATCAGGCACAAGAACAACCATCCCTCAATGGCAACCTAGGTTCAGGAAATTTATATCGAGGGGCTAGCACACAATCAGATGCAGAAACAACAATCTCCCAATGGCAACTTAGGTTCAGGAAACACAGTTCAGCCAACAGAAGACAGTGGGGACAACGAGGAAGACGCAGAGTAGATTATAGGGGATCCAGCAATACAAACAGAGGAAATATCAGCTTCAGGGGCTCTAGTAGCAGTTGGGGATTCTGTACCACCTAGAGAAGCTCAATCAAGTACAATGGGAGATTCTACCTCAGGCCAAGATGCAATTAATCCAATTCAGGGTTACCTGCACGTGGGACTACCAGAGATAAGTGACGTACAATTAGCCCCTCCCAATGTTGCTAAGAAGAAGAAAGAGATTCCTACTTCAAATGTGGTTACAAGACAACAATCCCAACGTAGCTCATCCTCCAATCAATCGATATGAAAAAACTCTTAATCTGGAATATAAGAGGAATAGGTAACTCGACCTCTTTGGACAGGCTGAAAAATCATATTTCACATTACAAACCTCAAATTGTTGCTATTTTGGAGCTTGTGGTTAATTCTTCAAAGGTTGCTTCATATACATATAAACTCAAATTGCCTTATTATTATTCAAATTCGAATTTGAAGATATGGTTATTTTGGTGTTTTGATTTGAAGGTCTCTGCGATAACGGACTCAAATCAAATGTTATCTTGCAAAGTAGAAAACTACATGTGTATGGAGGGCGATTGTACAATGTCTTTTGTTTATGCAGCTTGTGACTACATCACTCGTCGGTTATTGTGGATGGAGATGGCAGAAGTTTCAACGTTAGTATTGAGACCCTGGTTGGTTGGGGGAGACTTTAATGTAGTTCAGAAGATGGAAGAAAGTTTAGGTTCCTCTCTGGCATTACGACCAATCAGGGAATTGAATGATAGTGTGGAGCATTGTGGTTTCTTAGACTTACCCTTTGTGGGCAGTGTCTACACGTGGTACAGATCCGCTTTCCTCCTCTTTGGCGAAGATTAGACAAAGTCATGGTGAACGAGAACTGGCAGAACACATTTCACAACACCTCTGTTTAACATTTACCGTGCATTCCTTCAGATCACAACCCACTTCTTATCTCCAAAGTAGTGGCTGGAGCTACAGGATCAAGGAACTTTCTTTTCCAATGCATGTGGCTAAGGCATAAGGACTCTCGAGAAGTTGTAGAGTCTTCCTGGTAGCAGCATATCAACAAAGGCTGGAAAATTATGCAGTTTAAAGGAAACTCTCAAAGCATGGAATAAGGAAACTTTTGGTAATGTGGAGACAAATGTGCAGCGGGCTAAGAGTTTGGTTACCACCTTGGAAGAGGTATACATGGCAGAGACCATAGAAGAAAACCATGAGAAACTTCATAGGGCATGGCCTGATTTGGTATTTCATTTGAAGAATCAAGAAGTCTTTTGGAGGCCAATATCCATAATTAAATGGCTCAAGGAAGGTGAAGGGAATACATCATACTTCTCAAATTATTGGCATTCCAGGAAGGCGGCACTTTAGATTTACAAAATTAAAGATAAGGAGGGGAATTGGCTAACAGAGAGTAGGGAGATAGAAAAAGAGGTGGTGCAATTCTTTGCGTGTTTGTTGACAGAAGATATGGGCTGCTAGCAAAACCCACGGCATTTTACTGCAGCAATACCGAAGGAAATTGATCAAGAGAAGAACATGGAGCTCTCGGCTCTACTAGATTTAGAGGAAGTCTGGGTCGCAGCCTTCATCTTGGATGGTGACAAAGTAGCTGGGGTAGATGGCTTTTTGAGGAATTTTTTTATAGCTTTTTGGGAGTTGATTAAACTAGAAATGTTGCAAGTAGTCTGAGACTTCTGGTCAGGGTGTGTATGCCACAACACTTCAAATTGACCCAAATTGTTCTCATTCCAAAGATAGACAACCCGGAAATTTTTGCTGATTTCGAGCCTATCAACCTTTACAACTTTTCATCCAAAGTAATTGGGAAGGTATTTTCTTTTTTATCCCAATTTAATTTGTCCAAATCAAGGGGGTTTTGTGTAGGGCAGGAATATATCTAATAGCATTCTGTTAGCATCTGAGTTAATTCATTCATTGAATAAGAAGTTTGTTGGGGGTAATATGATCTTGAAGCTAGACATGTTGAAAGCTTTTGATAGAGTGTAGTGGTCTTTTCTGTTGGAGGTGTTAGAGAAATTTGGCTTTAGTCGTCACTTTTTGAATCTCATCTACAACTACTTTGGTTTTAACAAGTTCTCTGTGACTATAAATGGGAAGTTATGTGTATTCTTTTCCTCAACTAGAGGAGTTCGTCAAGGGGATCCTCTATCTCGTACCTTCTTCATATTCCCTGTGGAAGTGTTTTCACGGGGCTTGAATAGACTTCTATACAATGGAGAAATAGGAGATTTTATCACTGATCGCATAAGTCTTCCTAGTTCACATTTGAGTTTTGTAGTTGATATCATTATCTTTACAAGGGGGATAAAATGAGGTCACATGAGGCTGATAGAGTTTTCTCGAAAGATTAATTTTCACAAGGGTTCCATGTACCTATCATCCCATATTCCTTCACAGAGGAGAATCTTACTGAAGGATATTACAGGATGTATAATTTAGTCATTGCCCATGACTTACTTAGGTTGCCCAATATTTCCAGGTAGGTCCGAAGTCTCATATTATGAACCTCTTATCGGTAAGGTAAAAGCTCACATCAATGATTGGTAGAGGAAGTATTTATCTCCCGATGGAACACTGATCTTGATAAAACCTGTTCTCTCTGCAATGTCTATCTATTTGTTGGCTATCACAAACCCCCTATAGCAACTCATTAGAGGGTTAGAACGGCAGTTTGCCTACTTCTTCTGGGGTCATTCGGATTTGGTAGCAACAAGCACTGGTACACATGGAATAGTATTGCTCGGCCATAGGATAAGGGTGGGCTGGTAGTTCGTTCACTCAGTAGGGCAGTCACGACTTATGTATTCAAGCTATGGTGCAAGTTTCAGTCTTCGGACTCTCTCTGGGTTCGGTACTTGAAGATGAAGTATAGGTTTCAACCGAGAGAAGCACTCGTTGAGGATGGCTCGTGGGTATGGAAACGAATGCAGCATGCCATGGTCTGGGCAGAACCACTTATCTCTCAAGATGATGTTCAAGGGGCTGTTGTTTACAAATGGAACTTGTCTTCAATTGGTCGGTTCAACATTTCAGGATGCATCCCGGCTTTAGAGAAGGAATAGCTGGGCAATTACACAATAGATGATTTCTTCCATTCGAAGATACCATTCTCATGGTCCATCTTCATGTGGAAGCTGAGCAATAATTTGTTGGCAACGGATGACATAAGATCTTGGCTAGGCTTCCCGATGTCACTATAAGAAATTCGGAGAAACGATAGCGCATCTCTTTGGAAGCTATCCGATTGCAGTTTCTGTTTGGACACATTACAGTCTGGTGTTTGCTGTGGATGACTGCTCTTTATAGTTGGAGGGTAGGCTTCGAAGCTGGAGCAATCAATCACGGAGATTGGGGTTATTGGCGAAACTTATTCCATTACTCATTTGTCATGAAATTTAGGTGGCTCGGGGTGCTTTAATGTTTTCTAACGAAACCAGCAATAGTAGGAAGGTCATAAACAAATTAATTGGCAGCTATATCACATCAAAAATGCATATAAGTTGCCCATTTCGGATAGCCTATTTTGTTGGATTCTTCCTTAGATATGCTTTAGAAGGTGGTTTTCGCCATTCTTCTTGCTTTGTAACGCTTTAACACCCCTTTTCTTTTATTTTCTATAATAAACAGGTAGGGGTCTGCCTAACCCCATCTTTGGAACAAAAAAAAAAAAACCATTCTACTAGTGCAAAAATGAGGTTTTCTTTTGCATTTATTATATTTGATATTCCAAAAAAGTTTTTGTTTTTTTTTTACGCATGTTAATTAGAGTCCTTAATTAAAATATGTTAGCAAAATATTAGTAATTTAAACAATTTGAAACTAGGAGTTTTAGAAAATAATCATTTGATAATTATAAACTGTAAGTATAAAAAAGCTAAATTTATTCTAGGAGAGATCTTATTGGTAAAGCAATTTATAATTTAATCCTAAAATGTTTAGATGACCTTTCATTCAATCTTGAATAAGGTGTATATGAAGATTTAATTAGATTGGGATTATTACAGTTGTGTTATTTCTATATATTTACCTACTATGATGATTCTATTCAATAATTCCATTTTAGATAATATTGGAATACTGAACCTATAAATTTGTCTCCTGTTTTGCTATTTTTAACTAATAAAGTTTTTTTTTTGTTGAATTTTTTCATTGTAGATTTGTATGGAAAAATATATGTAAAATATTTACTAATTTACTTCTAACATATTATATTTTTAATCAATATTCAAAAAATCCATTTACATTGAAAAATGAAATATTTATTATCATTAAGTTTCTATCTTTATAAAAAACTTTCCCTCTCTATAAACCCTACTCTCTCCCTCAATATCCAAGCTTCTACAGCAAACAATATGGCGGCTACTGCGCCGCATCCAATCTTGACCCTCTGGTTGCCACTCCACCATGGCGGAAGGGTCCTTTCTCTTCTCTCTTCAAAGGACAACCCAATTCAGGCGAGAGTCTAGCCTCACTTCCTCTAAAGCCACCGTACTAATACAAAGGAGAGCCGGCTTTCTTCTTCTCCAAGGAGGAAGTCGCTAGCCTATTTTCTCCATTCAAATTAGCATTGATAGGGAAGTTCTAATATGGGAAGCTGCCTCTCGACATCATCCGTAAATCAATACAGACGATAGGGCTCAAAGGTGACTACACAATAGGGTTGATTGACGCAAGACACATTCTGATTACGGTATCTCACGAAGAGGACTATTGCCGCCAATGGCTTAAGGGAGTTTGGACACTCCGTGGGGTCCCGATGAGGGTTCTTAAATGGATGCTTGAATTCCACGTTAAGGAGGAGCCATCAACCATCCCAGTATGGATCTCCTTCCCGATCTGCTCATGAATTTTTTCAAGAAGGAGATTCTTCATTTGTTTACATCCATCGTTGGGAAACCTCTGAAGATTGACGTCCTTACAACAAACATGTCCTGACCAAGCATTGCACGAGTGTGTGTCGAGATTGATCTTCTAAGCCCATTGTCCAATAGAATCTAGATCAATCAGGACGATTTGGGATTTTGGCAGCCAATTACGTATGAACACACACTGCGTTATTGCTCTCATTGCAAAAAGATCAGCCATTCCCAAGAATCATGTCATGTTGAAAATCAAACCTTGAAGGTATAGAAAGCTCCAGCCGCTCCAGTGTTCCCTTAGAAGGACCAACAAAACTAAGAGTTTACAGGTTTGGAAGATTAAAGATGAAGATACTATGGATCCAATTTTACAGCAAGTCGTGCAATAGGAAAAAGCCACAACCAAGGAAAAGAGACCTAAAATAAATTTGGAAGACCCAATCAACCCAAATTCGTTGTAGTCAATTTGTGAAGTTGGTGTGCCTGATGCAATTCAGACAGCAAATCAACCATCTCTTGGTGAAAACCCTCAGTCAAGTAATCTGGATAGCCCTCAACTGGGCCCTGATCAATCTGGATAGGTACATGTAGGAGAACTAGAATCAATCCTTGGGGACAGATCGGATCAGCCTCTGGTTGATCGCAGTGATCAGTGGATCGCAATTGCACAAGAGGTGTTGGGTACTCAGGTTGGTGCTACTGGTGCAGGTATATTGCTAATCCAAGATGCTCTCTCTAGCACTTTAGAAGATTCTGATTCTAGACAGGATGCTATAAATCCAATTCGAGGGTACCTGCTAGAGGAAACTCTAGAAGGTAGCGAAGCCCAATCGGCAGCTCCCAATGTGGCAAAAGGAAGAGGGTAGACCCACCTTCGAATGTTGTCAAGAGGAAACAATCTCAGCAAAGCTCACCCTTCAATTAGTCGATATGAAAAATGTTTTAATCTGGAATGTAAGAGGTATTGGAAACTCTCTAGAAAGATTAAAGTATCATGTCTTGCATTATAAGCCTCAATTAGTTGCTGTTTTGGAACCGTTAGTGAACTCTTCTAGGATTGCATCATATGCTTATAAACTTCAATTGCATAATTTTAACTCAAACTTGGTTGGGAAAATCTAGATATTTTGGTGCTCTGAAAAGGATGTTTCTGTGATTACAAATACATGCCAAATGGTGACTTGTCAAATTGAAAGGTACATGAGTTTGGAGGGAGAATGTGCTATGTCATTTGTTTATGCGGCTTGTGGTTATATTGCTAGTAGAATGCTGTGGACTGAGATGGCGACTCAACAATGGATTTGGGTCTGTGCCTGTTGCGTGGAGATTTTAATGTAGTTCGGAAGTTGGAAGAGAGTTTAGGATCATCTCTAGCTCTTAGACCTATAAGGGAGTTTAATGACACTTTGGAGCATTGTGGTTTGCTGGATATGGCATTTGTGGGTAATAGTTATACATGGTATAGATCCACCTTTCCCCCCCTATGGAGAAGACCAGATCGGGTATTAGTAAATGAGAGTTGGCAGAGCACATTTCACAGTACAACCTTGGAACCTCTTCCTAGCACTCCTTCGGATCATTGTTCATTTAAAGCTCTTCGGATCTAGAAGAGCTTTACATGAACACTCAAGAAAAAGGTAAGTTTAATCCAAAGAGGATTCACTCAATTTCTGAAAATGTGTTTGTGGAATAATTATCTTGCAAGAATACAAAATGAGATCTATTTATAGCCGCAACCCTAATTAAACCCTAGGAAAGATTAAAGACATGTTTAAACTTCAAATGTAGCTGAAAACACAAAGAAAAGTAGTCCAAAACAAGTGAAAACGTCAAAGACAAGTCAAGGTCGCATTGAAAACAAAGCTGTGAAAATGTACTGCAGCAACTCAGGTACTGTAGCAATCCGGCACCGGATGGCTTCTGAAGGCATCCGGTGCTGGTTCTTGCTTCCATCTGGTGCCGAACAGGGAACTACAGTGCGTCGACTGCCCTGCTTCACTTTTCAACATCTCCTTGATCCAATTCAATTCTTGCAATGTCTTCTAATCCCCTATATAAGTCTTCATACTTAAATAAAATATAAAGTTCTTCAATTTGCCAACCATCTTCAAGCATAACTTCTTCAATCTTGTCATGAACTTCAAATTGTTCTTCATTGATACTTTCATCTTCAAAGTTCTATGCTTATACTTGAAATATTGATCTTTGTATGCATGAATCAACTTCTTCATCTTGTAAATCTCCAATCCATTCATTGAATCTTCCCTTGAAGCTCCATCTTCTTTAGAATTGAACTTGAATCTTCTCATCTCCTCATTTGGTAGCTTCCATGAGTTCTCCCATCTCTTGATAGCTCCTTGATACCCATCATTCCCCCACACCTCAAAAGGATTCATCCTCGAATCTTTATGTCCTACGTAGGTAAGAGAATGATCACTAACATTGATTGAAGAATTTAAAGAATACTTACCAAGTAACTTCAAGTTAACCTTCTT
>JAOXNR010006166.1:0-34856 GCA_028571225.1 Parsonsia alboflavescens
TAGACGTATTTTCTAGTTCATCTACTTCATCTTCAATATTAATTTCATCACACGACTTTTCACTATCCATGATTTTTCTTCAACTGTATATTATAAAATATGGCACAAATTAGTTTAAACAATACTAAGCTAATATAGACAGTAGATTATAGAAAAGAGAGAAAAGATGGAGGAACTGAAAAAATTTAATCCGAAAAAAAACACACACACACATTACAGACAATGTACAGGAACAACCAAACAAGACATTAAAAAATGCTAGTCTACAGGACATTAGCAGATAAGGAAGGGAACCTTACTTGAGAGTCTAAGATAGTCGAAAAAAAATTGAGAGGGACAGCCGAGAGGAAGCGTCTTGGGTCACCGTCTGCTTCTGCGTCTACCATCTGTCGTCAGCGGTCTCCTTCTGCGTGACTGGCTGCTCATGGCGACCGACGGTGAGCAAGAGAAAAGAAGAAGAAGAAGAAGGTAGTAGAGAGAGGTGACTTGTGGTGAGTGGCGTGAGTTTGTTTTCCTGTAAATCTCTATTGGCGACTGTAGTAGTGTGAGGAAAGTTCTAGTGACTGAGTCACTAACTGTAATTCCACTATTTCAGATTTTAAATTTTTTTTTAAAAAAATTTCTTTTATTATTATTTAAAAAAAAAAAAAAAAACATTGACCTCAAGGGCCCTCCTGGCTCGTCCCTCCCTCAACCCTCGACTCTTAAGGGCCGGGCTAAAAAGCCCTCGATGTTATTGGGGCTGGGTTTTTGAAACCCAATCCTCTAAAATTATGGGGTAAGGCTGGGCCAGCCCCACGGGCCTAGCCCCAATTGACAGTTCTACTTGTCAGGCTCTATTTCATCTTTTTCTCAAATAATAATAATTAATATTATAATTATCTCTTTTTTTTCTTTTTTTTTCTAAAGAATTTAATTTTCCAGGACAAAAGAAGAACAGGAAAAAAAATTAAAGAAAAGGAATGGTTGAATTTCCTAACAAAAAGGTAACAAAGTGTGAGATATATTTTATTATATTATTTTTAGAATATACAAATATGCTTTTTCATAGCTATATGGACACAAATGTTATGGAGAATTAAATATAAGAAGGGTTCGAGTTGACCATATCTTTTGACATTTTTAAACTATTTCTTGTAAAAAATGATCCTAAAAGATTCGTGAGATTTAAAAAAAGAATTTCTTTTGTCCCAAAAGTTGTTAATTTTGGACTCAAATAATAATAATAATAATAATTAGAGTTAATTAAAAAAAATATAAATCTGTTAGGAATTAAACACGCCGTATCTATTATGAAATGAGTTTTAATTAGATTGTATTTTCATTTATACCATTAAGATCTAAATAATGTCCGTGAAGGCTTTAACTGCACCGCTACTTCTACTAGCAACTGTGCAGATACATATCACAAGAGAGAGATGGATCGTTGATGGTTTCTTGCCGCCCTCAATCTGAGCCATTGCATAATTTCTTCCCAAAGATTTACGTGCTTTTTTCTCTCTTGGAAACAAAAACTGCGCTTCTTGAAAAAAAAAAGGAGTTTAAATTAATATTCATATTCTTGTGGACTCCCCTTTCCGTATTACGATGCTAAATAGAATCCGACTAATGATTCTGGCCTCCCGTGCAAAGTGCTATTTCAAGGGCTTACATTGCATTTGCAAGCGGGGAAACTGTTTATCAGTAGAAAGACATGCAAAAAAAAGGAGTGCCTGTAGTCTGGGGGGGAAATTTTCCAGCAGAGTCATATGCATTGAACCACAGTCCGGGAGTCTCTCTGTGACCAAAGAGTGAAGTCAGGCACAGATGCCATCAAGTTTGAATAACCAGCAGAGTTTTAATACAGTCCAGCAAAAGAAACAAGATCATCTGATGCCTAGATTTCTCATACCAGCAGGCATTAAAGTAATAGAGATTTGACAGAAGCCATAAACAGACGGGTACCTAAAGAGACCAAAAACAACAATACCAAACAAACCCAGCTGCACACAGTTTCCAGCTGTAGTGGTTAATTCAGATAATAGTCCAAATCCCGAGTCTAAAGGCATCTGAGAAAAGTTTACATTGTATTTCAAAATGTTGCGAGAGTCTTTCAATTCAGTAAGAGATCGAGCATCTTTGCAACAGCCAGATAGAGAATCAATATTCCAGCAACTGAGACCAAGATTACTACGGTTTCAGACAAATGTAGACAAACCATACTAGCTGCTTTAATGAGTGTCGCCAAAACACGGTGTAGGCCAATGGTTCTTAAGTAGAGATTCGTCCGTGGAGCAGTCAGATTAGTTACGTTTCCTTTCCAAGTGTCATCGGAGTAACAGGTATACACATTGTTTTTTGTACTAATGTGAAAGATTGGACACTAAGGGGCAGGTGTTTTTAGCCAGGATATGGAATCACCAAGATATGCGAAGAGCAAGGGAAAACTGGAACCAGTGCCAAGGAGTTCCAATCAAGAGCATGCCAGTATAGAAACAAAGAAGGCAAGGCAAAACCAATTCTAGCAGAAGATGTATCAGAAAATAGAATATAGTGTTAAGAACCTGAACTGCAGATTCTCTGCTCTCCTGTGAAATTTCTGTAACTGCCCTGCAAATCCTCAGCTCTGCAATTTCTGGAAGTGCACTGCAGCTCCTTCAGCTCTGCTCTCTATCTGATACCTTTTGTTAAGAAACTGCACTGCAATTTCGTAGCTACTACAACCTGCAGTGAAATTGCAGTCCGGGCTACTGCAACCTGCAATGAAACACTCACAGAAAGAAAGACAAAACAAAGAGTATGCTAGAAAGTTTGTTAACGGAGTTCACCCAACCAGGGCTACTTCTCTGTGCAGAGATACTCAGCAAAAGATCACTAGGCAGAAAAGTTTTGAGTACAAAAATGATCTTCTCTCAAGATCAGAGCTCAAAGAATTGAGAACCCTCACTGAAAAATCAAACCTAGATTTTTCTTCCCTTTGTCTCTCTCTTTTCTCTCCCTACACTTCCCGCCTCTCTCTCTATCTGTCTCACTCTATCTTTCTATCTCACTCACAGAAAAAATAAAATATCTGCTCTCCTCCTACAGAAGAGTTTTGGTCCAAAGACAAAAAAAACATGAAAAGACAAAAAAGACCCATCACAGTATATTTATTTTCACCTACCGACAATCTCCCATTTGAAGATAAATATACCTGATGTACCAAGCAACTTTGCAGCAATCTTCTTTACTTGTTCTGCAGTACCCCTCATCAATTAACATGGAGCAACACCAATGGTGGTAGTACAAAAAACATGTTTTTCTCTGTCTACTACCTTGGTCAACATGTCAACTAGATTCTTTAAGCCATCAATCTTTTGTAAATTCAACTCACTATCCTTCAATGTTGACCTGATGAAATGATAACCCTTTTTGATATGTCTTGTCCTTGAGTGATAAGCTGCGTTCTTAGCTAAGTGCACTACATTTCGACTATCACTCCACAGTGTACTGATTGGTTGCTTTCGATGTAGCTCCTCCATGTACTCTTGTAACCACATGATTTCCTTGGAGGCTTCTATGATCACCACATACTTTGCTTCTGTCGTCGATAGAGCCACCACTTTCTGCAGTTGAGATACCCAACTCATTGCTGTTCCTGCTACTGTAAAAACATATCCAGTGATACTCTACCACTATCTCAATCACTCGAGTGATCTGCATCCACATTACCTTGTTATTCTAAAGATGAATTACCATAACCAAGAGAGTAGTTTGTTCTACCTGCTCGGTATCTCAATATCCATTTCACTGCATTCCAATGCTCTTTGTCTGGGCACTGCAAATATCGACTCACTATTCCCACTGCTTGTGCAATGTCCGGTCTCGTACTCACCATGGCATACATCAAACTTCCCACTGCTGATGTGTATGGAGCTACTACCATCTCATCTTTCAAAGCTTGAGTACTCGGACACCTATCCTTGGAAATTTTGAAGTGACTCGCTAAAGGAGTAGCAACCTATTTTGCCTTATCCATGTTGAATCTCTTCAACACCTTGTTCACATAGTTTTCTTGTGACAGCCATAGCTTCTTATTTTTCCTATCCCTGATGATTAGGATATTCTTGGCCTCTCCCAAGTCTTTCATAGCAAACTGTGATGCTAACATCTTCTTCACTTCTGCAATTCTCTTCATATTTGAACTAGCCACCAGCATGTCATCCACATATAAAGAGAGATACACAATATCACCATTACTATACTTGTGAAGATAAACACAATAATCAGACTCACAATGTGCAAATCCTTTTTCTTCCATGAAACCATCAAAGTTTAGGTACCATTGCCGCGAAGCTTGTTTCAAGCCGTACAAGCTTTTCTTCAAGTGACAAACCATGTGCTCCTTACCTTTGACTTCTAAACCTTCAGGTTGTGCCATGTATAATTCTTCATCTAAGTCACCATGTAAAAATGCTATTTTTACTTCTAATTGCTCGAGATGAAAATCTTCCACTACAACAATGCTCAGCAAAACTCTTATTGATGTCATCTTCACTATTGGCGAAAATATCTCAGAGTAGTTGATCCCTTCCTTTTGAGCAAAACCTTTGACTACAAGTCTGGCCTTATATCTGAAACTACCATCAGCTTCATTCTTAATCCTGTACATTTGTTTAATAAGGCCCTTTTTTCTGCGGGCAACTTGGTCAGCTCCCAAGTTTTGTTCTGAAATAACGAGCTCATCTCATCTTTCATAGCATGCTCCCACTACACATGAGATGTATCTTTCTTTGCCTCATCATAAGTCTCCGGTTCTCTCGAATCTGTGTACAAGACATGACTTAGAACAATATTTGATGATGGATCAAAAATTTCCTTTTGCTTTCTCACATCTGTAGATCTCCTCAAAACAGGTTCTTCAGAGTTGTTGGTCTGCTCTGAATCGTTATGTTCCTCTTTAACTGCCCCTTCACTGGTAATAGGTTCATCTTGAACCTCTTCGTCAGATGCATTTTCATTTTCTGGAATTTTCTTCACTAGCATTGTATCTGATTCAACATATTCTGATTCTTTTGCTTTTCCATGCTCTGTCTGATGGTCCTTGTACATCTTTTCTTCTTGGAATACCACATTCTGACTGCGAATGACTTTGTTATTCTCGTAATCCCAAATCCTGTAGCCATACTCATCGCCACGATATCCGATAAAGATACGCTTTTGGGACTTAGCATCAAGCTTCTTCCTGTCAATCAAAGCATATGGAATACAACCAAAAACTTTTAGATAGGAATAATTAAACCTTTTGCCTAACTATTTCTCTTGTAGTATATTTCTCCATCCAAAGCACTAGATGGACTCATGTTGTTAAGGTAAACAACTGCATCAACTGCAACAGCCCATAAGTGTAGTGGGAGAACTGCATGCAGTCTCATGCATCTCACAGGTTCTAGAATGGTCCTGTTCATTCTTTCAGTGATACCATTCTCTTGAGGAGTTCTAGGAACATTCTTCAACCCATGCATGCCTTGCTAACTCAAGTATTTCGCAAATTCCTTACTTATGTATCACCACCATTGTCAGACTTCGGATATTTAACATGACAACTTGTCACTTTTTCTACCATGGTCTTCCACATTTTAAACAACCCAAATACCTCTGATTTTTCTTTGAGACAAAAGACCCAGGTCTTAATTGTTGCATCATCAATGAATATGACAAAGTATCTCTTACCACCACAAGAGAGCACCTGCATCGGTCCCCATACATCAGTGTAAACCAACTTGAGCTTTTGACTTTTATTCTGTCGTCCATTCACTTGAAAACTAACTGCTTTTTGTTTTCCATAAATGCAGCTCTCACAAAAATCTAACTCAACCCTTTGCAAACCTGGAAGCCACTTTCTTGAATGTAACCGCTTCACACCCTTTTCACCAAGATGTCCCAAGCCACTGTAGTTGCAACCATATCACTAATATTGCCTTCTTAAAGAAGGTAAAGTGCACCCGTATACTTTCCCTTTGCTACTACTCTTGCTCCTGAAGTTATCTTCCACTCTCCGCACAAAAAGGTTGTTACCAAACCTTTTTGGTCAAGTTTACTAGTTGAGATGAGATTTTTCTTCAATTCTGGTATATGTTTGGTTTCATGCAAGGCTAGACGTCCTCCACTTGAGACGTTCACAATCACAGTTCCATTTTCAACAATTGGACGTGTGTGTCTGTTTCCCACAACCACTAGCCCAAAGTCTAGACTGACATAATCAACAAATAATTCTCTTTGTGAGGTGCAGTGGAAAGAAGCACCAGAGTCGATGAACCACTTGTCTGTCATCAAGTCAAACCCTACAGATAAAAGCAAATTTTCGAGCAGGGGTTCATCACTGCCACATTTGCTCCTTGATTCTCATCCTACTACTTCTTTTTCTAGGCTTCACATTGAAACCTTCGATGTCCGATTTTTTGACAATACCAACACTAATCTTTTGCACTCGACCTCCTTTCTCTTGATTGTGATCTACCACGCAAATTGGATTTTCCTCTGCTTTTACTTCTTCCATGGTTCTCCACATTTAGTGTTGTAGAAGATGTAGATGCTGAAGATATCTCCACCCGAGGCTTTCCTTTGCGTCTCTTCATCCATGATGCGACTCACAGCATCATCCAGAGTCAAGTAAACGTTCTTCATCCATGAATTCCATGCAAGCAAACTCACAGCATTCAACCAGTACAAAGTAAATACAGTCATAAAAGACCAACATGTGGTCCATGAAAGTGTTTAGAAAGTCATCCAGCCATAAACAATAATATAAGCCATTCAGTAATACAAGACCCATGAAAGTATCATGGGAATGGTTGAAACACCTTTCTTGCACCAGAGAATTACCGAGTACAGATACACAGGCAGCCCCCACACCTAAAAGAAAAAAATGAAATTAGCAGACACCTTCATTTTCAGATCTAGAGAAGTGAAGGAATATGCAATTTTACCCTACCATCATGCATTTGCCTCATTCTCTGTAGTTTTCGTGTTACAAGTCTTTAAAACAGTGAAATGACACAACAGATTTACCAAAAATAAAAACTAAGAATAGTCTATCTATGAAAGATTACGATAATGAACTTAGACCTAACGCAACCCTTAACTCAAGAGGAGAGGATTGCTCAATTCCATATACACTATAATTTACCCTTCCAAGGGATTCACATGAGATTCTCAACGTGGTTACAAGACTGCATTTTCATATTACAAAGCTTTTCGGATTTTGGCACAAAGATATCCTTTTTTTTTTTTTAAATAAACCGTTAGGCAGACCCCTACCTGTTTATTAAATTAAATCAAGGAGGGCGAATGGCCTTACAAAGACTGTTGTAAAGAAAGCTAAAGTAAAAGCTTGTGAAATAGACTATCCAAGATATCCTTGTTAACAAATCATTCGGTCAAAAAATATTTACAGGAAAAAATTCAAATTTAATCCCCATTCTATTTTCAATTTTCAATGTGAATCCTAAATTTATTTATTTTTTAAAATTTTAAGGTCCATAATTTTTTTCCGAACCATAAAATATGTCCCGTTAGTGGAAAAAAAATGCCTTTTCAGGGTAAATATGTATAGAGCACATTCAAGTATTAAAAGGAATCAAGATCTTAGACAAAACAATCCCCAAATTAAACGTTCTTCTTCCCTTCCTCCTAATACTCGGATCCAACTAAAGATCAACACCAACACCCGTCACCGCATCGACGCCCCACGACCACACCTTTTAAAGATGTTTCTATCATCGTTACTTGAATGTTATGTTCTCAAAGATCCTGTGATTATACAGAACTTGCTTAACTAATTTGCAAATCTGTTAAGAAAAAGGAGAAGCCTCATTCGCTACCAGAGTCTCCGTCCGGTGGTGTCGGTGACCACTTGGATCAAGGCGTGACTGTCATCAACATTCCAACTTCAAATTTTCTTTTCTTTTTCTTCCTTGTGATTCATTCCCAAGAGAAGAGGGCAACTAATAGGTTATATAGGTGTATTATAGGTGATGGTTACAGATGAAGATAGGAGGCGGTTTGTTGCTGAAGCTCCAATTATAACATTACCCTTTGGGTATTCTCAAGGCCAACATGAAGTTTCTTCATAATGCAGCTTTTAAACTCACGGGATATTCACATTTTTGGGTTACGTTGTGGGAGCAGGCAATGACTTCCCTTCCAGACTGTAGCTGTGTGTACATTAAAAGAAAGAACCAATGGGTTGAATAAGATGTCAACAAAGAAAAAAAACAAAGTCACGTAACAAGAAAAACAATTTGAAGTGTACGGCAGGAACCACATTTCGAAGGTCTGTGAGCTATGAAGTTAGATAAAATTAACAGATATTTATTATGACAAGGATAAGGAACAATACCACACTTGGAAATGGTTTTATTGCATAGGACATTGACATCATAATAATAATTTAAAACAATGACATCACTTGAAACTAATTGACAAAAAGATCTCATCCACATTCACTTAGTACTTCAGTAAGTGATGGAACAGCAGAGATCTTGCTGAGGAGCAATTATCAACGCTGAAAAAAACTTAGAGAGTTTATAAAACTCCGAGCAGAATTTGACAATATAGAGAGTCCAAGAGAGAAATAATCCAAAAATTAAAACATAAAGTTATCTTTATTATTCACTTGCAAATAAAATATTTTGTTGTTTTTATTTCCATCATCTTCCGTAATGTTTCCTATTCTTTTAAATACTTTTTATTAAATATTTTCAAAGAGTTTTATTAGATTAATTTGAATATTTAGCTAAGATTATTAGCTTTTCATTTAGCAGTTAGATTAAATGTGCCATACATATTTAACTTCTTTACACTGAAAAAAAGTTTGTTTAATTTTAAAAAGTTTGTACAAATGGTTTTGATGGGATCGAAAATGGACTCTCGGTCACTCCACAGATCATGATGGAACTTCGCGATCAAAGGCCTAAGAAAATGAGAAAAAGGGTCACCGGAGGGGGTTGTCGCTTAGGAAAGTGCCTAACTTAGTATTGTGAAAGAAATAATTCAGGGTAAAGACCGTTCTATGAAGGTGGTTCAGAGCCTCTTAGTCCTTTGTCCTTAGACCGATTGTGTGTTTTGATTAAGTAGTAAAAAGAGAAAGTCTATTACCTCCTGGATTGTCGTCCTACATTACGTAGTTTTTGGCAATTATGATAACTGTGGGACTTCGTTGAATCCCGCCAATCGCTCCTAAAATCGTGAAGTTTCCCTGGAACGAGAGATATTGTCATTCACGTCTCTATTTGAGAGCCACGAGCTCACTAACCGACCTTCAAACCATCTTCGCGACTCCCCTATGGAAGCTAAGTATCTCGAGCATCTCTTGAGTAGTCCTTGGCTTGTGGAGAGTGATTAAGGGTCGTGCACCGTTGGTCGTGGTATGAAAGATTTATGAGACGAGTTGGAAGTTGTCAGGTCGTAGGTCAAGCTCTGGCTATAGCTCTCTCGAGCTCATTCAGGAGGTTGGTAACCTCTAGATCAATAACCCGAGAGGTCGATAATAACAGGTCGCTGCCCACCTTTCCTCGTTAACTCAGTGAGTTTAGCTTTATGGTATTGAAGGCATGGGTCCTTTGGCCCATTTGGGGTTGACTTTTGTCCGGATCATGCCTGTTGACTTGTTTGAGTTGTACCCGTTTCACCCATCAAGTTTGAATTTAGCCCCAAAACATTTATAAATAAAAAATTACAAGTTTAAATCTTAAAAATAAATATTCTAAAAAGTTTATGCACTCAATTTCAATAAACTACGTAATTTACCGATAGCTCTGTATTGGTAGATTTAAATATCCAATTTTTACTTGAAACTATTTTAAATTTGAAAAATATGTATCTCTAACTTAATTCTTAAATCTAAAATGTCTAAATTAAAAAGATGTCTAATTTTTATTTAGTTGTCATTATAGTATACCAAAATTTTGTTATATCATAATAACTCATCTGAAAATTTTGTTTTCAAAATTTGAATTTACTTTTTTAATGATTTATATTGAAAAAGTCACAAATTTGATTTTATAATTTGAATGGAAAAAAGCATGTATTAATTTTAAATGAAACTAATTTGTATTTGTATGGACAATAATAAAAATTATTAAAAAAAAAAAAAACTTCCGATCTTAATTTCAAAGGAATTGTATAAAAAAATTGTTAATTTAAATGAAAAAAATGTAAGAGATATATATAAAAATATATATTTATTTAATTATTTATTAAATAACTCAATTGGATCATAAAAATAAAAGGAGAGAGGACTTCAGGAGGTAAAAAAATAGAACAGATGATAACATTAGGCGTCTGAAGGAAGAGGTTAGGAAGGAAATGGAAATTGTAAGCACTGAAAGGTCCAAATTTGAGAAGGAAAAACAGGATGTTACCTTGAACAGAAAGCATCTGGAAGAACACCTGCTTGAAAATGCAGAATAACATTCATGAGCTTGGGATCCTTAGCAAGAAGCTTAAGAATCAGCGAGAACATTTCTTAATGCTTGGGATACTGTGGGGTTGGATGATTGGTGTTGCGTTCAAACAAGCTGTTTTAATTGCTTGACACTTCTTAATGCTTTGAATTTTTGGAATTCACCTCTTGTCTAAATAATAATCGAATATTGGAAAATGATTAAGCAGCTTTAAGCATGTGTTAGCTTGTCTCTTTTCATTAACGCCTGATATTACTTTATTACATGTCAAACCATAAGTGTCTATCATATTAAACCAATTTAGAAGTCCAATACTTATAGCTTAATTCTGAAATATGTCTCCTCTTTTTCGTTTCGTTGCTTTTGTAGGTCTAGTTCTTTTGTTTCATTCGTATGACTTTAATCTTTAGAAAATTTAATTAAAATATATCTAAAAAGAAAACTATATAAAATCTTTTAAGAAACCTATACATTTAAAAGACGTTTATAAACTAAACCTGTTAGTATATATCTTATAAAAAATAAGTTGTTAGTAGTAAATCATTTTTAATATAAACCATTATTATCTGTAAGAAATACATTAAAATATGTTTATAGAATATGAAAATAAATTAATAAACCATTTTAAGATAAATTTAAAGATTCTCATATACTTAAATTTATCTAAAAAGAAAATGTTTATCCGTTAGATATGACATAAAATACTTTCCTTTATGATATTATTTTTTAAAAAAAATTGTTGACGAAAGTCTTTTTATTATTATTTATTATTTTATTTTTCCATCTAAATCTTTCCTCTTTTGAATTTCACCAAAAAATAACCTCACCAAAATGAGTCACATGATGACTTCTCGTCAAAAGTCTTCTCGAAATGGTTCTACTTTATATAAATATAAATATAAATATATATTTATATATAAAAGATCAGTGCGATGCACAAAAAATTATTAATAGTCTTTGTAATGATATTAAATATAATAAACTTAAAATAAAAATGCAATTAATAAAACGTAAATTAACACACCTATTCAAATCTTGATTAAAAAATAAAGAATATTTATGTGTAATTTTGAATATTATCAAATTTTAATTTATCTAAAAAATATTTTGTATTTATATACATTACTTCCAATAAAATATTGGAAACATATTTTCAATTCAATGCATTCAACTAATTAGTTTCATTTATTTTTATAATATTTTAATTTAATTAAGTAAATTGTCATCATGATTAAATATGTCAGCTAATATTTTAACTCACGATTTATTATCTATATTTTAAAAATGAATTTATAAATTATATTTTAAGGTAATTCAAGTTTTTTTTTTTTTTGGTAGAGTTACATTTTAAATTGAATCTAATAATATATAAGTTGAAATTTTTATTTATTTTAAATTAACTTAATTGAATACTTTTTGCGTTGAAAGTATCATTATGATTGCACTATGAGAAATGGATAAGAATATGAAGAGGGGTTTTTTTTTCAATATTTAATTTATTATAGTTAGGAAATAACTAAATTTAATTAAATATCACTTAATATATTATAAATAAATGGGTAATAAAATATAAAGAAATGTTTTTTTGAAAAATACTAATGGAAAGAAAATTTTAACATGTACAAAAAACAAATGAGAAGAGATATGAAGTATTTTTGAAAATCTTTACTTTAAATCATCATTTTGTATATAATAAAATAAAATTAAAATATATATTATATAAGGTAAGTCAAGGTGTCCTTCACAAGTCCCAATTAATATTTTTTAAGAAAACATTCTAAAAAATATTGATTTAATATACAACATTTATATTAAAAAAATCATATGCCCTCCATCATTAAATATAACTCATTCTAATTATCTTTTCTTGTTACTAATTATAAGTCATTGTTGTTAGTTAATTAGGTATTTGAAAATGTTTTTTCTATATTACCCTTGTCACTTTCTTTTCCTTATATGTTATTGTTAGTTTGACTAGCATATAAATATGAAGCATTTTAAGAAAAAAATTTTCAACTTAATTTTTTCAAAATTATGATTAAGGATCACTTATATTTAATGACGGAGGAAGTATAAGTTATTTAAAAATCTAAAATTTATACAATTCATTATTTTTTTATCTTTCAGGTTTTTATAAAATGGAAAAGGAGAAAAGAAGTGGTACAAAAAGCAAAAAAAAAAAAAAAAAAATCGTGGAAAGTAAAATCTTAGTTCCCTACCAAAGCTTTCTCTACACGTCCGCTTCCCCCTATTTATACTTCTTTTTTCTCATTTTTTTCCTATTTAAAGTAATATATTTGGGGACTAAAGGCGTCAATTATCCCCCATTTTGACTTACACAAATTTTAAGAAAATTACTTAACTTAGTTCATTTTACACTTAACAATATCAATTTCTTAACAAAATTTTAACTAATTTAGGAAACAAGTCAATTATTTTCAGATAATTCAAAATAGAAATGTGGATATTCAATTTCAGACGGATGGATGGAGTAATAAGTATTGGTGGACACTTTCTTTATTATAGTTATAGATTTTTTTTAAATAACCATTATTATTATTTACTTAGTTATGTTGAATGATTCTTATAAAATACATTGTGCATTAAAATTAGTCTTAGCATATTATTATACAAAATAAATGGATAACAATATTTAGAGTTTGTTTTTATAACATATCTTTTTTAGTTAGAAAATAATTTAATTTTTGACTTCTCTAAATATTTATTTAAATAAAAATATTATTATCTCTCTTTTTTTTTTTTTTTTTGAAGCAAATGAGTAATAAAATATGAAGGATTTTATACAACTCAACATCTCCTATTACACAGTTGTGTGTCACTCACCTCTGTTACACCAATAGAAATTTAACTCATATTCTTAAAAGATAAGGTTCTCCTAGGGTTTAATTTATATTTTTTGATTTTAATATTAAAATATATTAAAAGATAATAATTAAATATTACAAATAAAATTTTTATTTATATTATTAGTATAACAGGGAGTGGCACACATATATGTTGAAATAGAAGACCAAGGTTTTACTCTGTTTTTGTTTCTATTGCCTTAGTCTTTTGTATGAAAACGTTTTCTTTTTCACTTCATTTTCTATTGCCTTACTATGTTATTGTTATTGTTTTTTTATGAACGTTTAATTCGTTGAGAGGCTAAAAGTTTTGGTTGAGAATATTGAGCATGATGCTTTCTTGTCCTCTGTTTTTTATATCGGATCAGACCGATCAATCAAACTCGTTAGATCGTGAACCAATCATCAAATCGATTTGAAAGAGAGTATTAACCTTTTTTTATCAAAATCATTTTCTAAATGAAAAATCAAGATGGATCGATAGGTTCGACCAGTGAACTGGATAGTCTAATGCTAAACCGATCGATTTTTTAAAAATTTCAAATTTGGGCCAAATTTGTCCAAATTTCAACAAAAAAAAATTTTAAATATACTTTAATATTAAATCATTCTTCAATTAAATTATAAATTTACTCATTTAGTTATTTTAAAAGCAACAAATGTAATCAAAATATAATTCATTATTAAATATTAATTAATAAATAAAATATCTTATAGTCTTCAAACTTTACTCATACTAAAAATTATCATTTTTAAATCAGTTTAAATAAAACTTATGATTATTAATTATAAAAAACTATTAATATCATATCTATAAATTTAACTTCAATATTATTATATTTTGAAATTATTATATCTTATATTATTGACAACAACAAAAAAAAATCAATAAGAAATATAATTTTTATTTTTTTATACAATATTACTAGTTTAATTATGGTTCAATTGCAGTTCAATTACACTTGGACCATTAAATAATGAATCAATAACTTTTCTGATTCGATATCCGATCCGCTTTTTAAACATTGTTCTTGGCCAATGAAGTCACAAAACTGTTGACTACTAATAAATGTCATAGTGGAAATTACTTGTACTAAATTGTTTAATTAATAAAATTTTAATACTATTATTTCTAAAAAATTTTAATTCTAATATTTATTAAAAAGGGGAAACTTGGCACACACCCGAGTGAGTTGCCTTTCTTTTAATATACTATCACTATTAGAAAAAAGGAAATTTCTAGTGGACGTTTTTTGGTAGCAGATTTCCCTCACTTTCTTGGAGGACATGGAGGCTATCAGGAAAAGAGAAGTTTTCTGGCGGGTTTACATTGAATTTTCTATCAATTTTGAAAACAGCCAGAAAATATAAAATGGATGACAAATCCCATATCGTTTCTTAAAACATTTGTAAGTAAATTTATTTTTTATATAAATCAATAAGTATATTATTACTTCTCAATATTAAGTAAAATAATCATTGACTTTGTTGTTAATTTGACATTATCTTTGATTAATTTAATTATTAATATAAATAATATATTGTTATATTTATTAAATAGTTGAATTAAATTTTGAATATAGAGAAATTATGAATAAAATTAAATCAATAATATTCAAAAAGTTCACCGGAAGTTATAAAAAAAAAAAAAATGTCATCAGATTTGGAATTTATTGGCGGCTCCAAATCTACTTCTTTGTAGTGAACAGATCATTTGCTTTGAGTTAGAGTAATTAAAATTTTTACATAAAAACACTAATAAAAATAAAAATAAGATATGTTATGTATTTGGATTTGGTAATGAGCGCTCTAATCGTTACCGTAACGAAATTATTGCTCCACTTGAGCGCACCTTAGCAAAACCGGTTATGTATTTACTTTAGTAATATAATATATATAAATATATATATATATTTATTTATTTATTTATTTATTTATTTATTTATTTATATACTATGAGCTTTTGAATATTTTGAAGATAAAGTTTAATTATATCTCATTTCTTAAAATAAATTCTAATATCAATTATATTAGCGAGAATAAAGTGGTAAATTTATAAAACTTCAAATACACTTCTTAATTTTTTCTAATGTTTTAAAAATCGGATCGATCATTGAATCGAAAAAGTTATTAATTTACGATTCAATGGTTCAACCAAGATTAAATTGAAATTGAAATGGTTTATTTTAAAATTATTTATTTTATAAGTTAAAATATATGTAAATAATTTAATTTATTTCAAATTTATATACATATATATATATATATATATACGGATTTGCTAAGGCACACCTGAATGCATGCTCCAACCGTTAAGAATTCCGTTATGATAATGATTAGAACGTGCATTAAAACACGCTTTACCAAAACCGTATATTTATATACTTACGTAAAAAACCTATAAATATATAAACAATCTAGTCCAATTCCAACCGGTTAGATATTCCAGAGGAGGAGCTTGTTGAGGAGGGAGGAGCCAGTAGTGCACTTCCCTAGATGCTGGGATGGTGAGGCCAATTCACGTGGCCTAGCCTAGTCTCTGCAAAGCAGCAAACAAAGCCACCGACCATCACAAGCACTTTTCTTTTTCTCTTCCTCTCCTCCCAACCAACACATACACACAATCTGTCTTTTTTTTTTTTCCTCTTCTTCTTCTGCCTCCCAACAGACACACAATTTGTCTTTTTTTTCTCTCTTCCTCGTCTCCCTCCCAAGCGAAGAGAATAAAGAAGCATTGCCGATTTTCAGTCGAGCAAGAGACAGTAATTTTTGTTTTTGAGCTTCAGCCGGACGGACAGATCCCAACTCAGTTTCTTCTTTTGTTTTTGCCGTTGTACTGAAGAACGGTGTTGAACGCCAGAGCCGGAACTGGAGAATTGAAGTTGAATGGATGTTGAACTGAAGTTGAACACCGGAGCCTCTGATCTGTGGTCAACACTGTCAAAGAAACAAGAAAGAACAAAGAACAATCTGGAACACGGCTTTCTCCTTAGGTTTTTAAGATAGCATTTTTTTTTTTTCAATCTAGGTGTCTGTCGTTTTAATTTTTTCAATTTGACCCCAACAGTTTAAGTGTAAGACCGGTTGATAGTTAAATCGATCGGTTCAGCAGTTTAACGGTTGAATCGGTCAATTCAAAATGATTAGCAGATGAACCCGATTTTAGTGAAAACCGATCTTTAGCTTCCAATCGGATCAAAAGGGGATCGATCGACGGTGCAACCGATCTGATCAGCCGATCCAGTTCAATTTTTACAACATTGATTTTTTCATAAATCAAAATAAGATATTCAATCCCAATAAAAATAGTATTGGGGTAATTAGTCCTTCTCACAAGCACTTCTCCAAGGTACAATTAGGAATAAAAATGAGGTAGGTCAAGTTTGAAATTTAAAATCCTAGACCTAGCCTCTCTTGTAGAATCTTGGAGCCACCCTACCCCACAATGAATCTGAATGATCAGACCCATGTCCTGACCCGTGTTGTCTGTGGGTAACCGTTTGATCCTATTTGATAGGAAAAACCTTTCTGAAAAAAGTTTTTATTATTATTATTTTTGATTTACTAAACCTACTCAAAATAATGATCTGTGCAATGCTCATTCTTATTCAAATTAAATTACATGATCATAAACCATTCAAATAAAAGAATAAATTCAAATTCTACTACATTTCATTAATGAATATTTTTTATTATTATATGAATTATTTTAAAAATAGAGGTGGATGTTATAATGCAAATTAGTATTATAGATAAGACCATCGAATTATTTGTTCTTTAAATCTTCTATATTTATGTATTATTTACATTTTATTCATAATAAATACAATAAATTAGTAGACTAGTTATTTAAGTTTCTGATTTTAAAAAATCTATATATTACATTCCATTGATAAATTTAGTTAATAGTATTTTAAAAGAATTAGTCTTTTAAAATATAAATATAATTGATTAAGTACATAATATGTACATTAGCCTTATTAGTTTTATCAAGTGCAAGTATATTTTAATTAATTAAATAATATTTAAAATAATTATTTAAGTAAATTATAAACAAAATTGATTTGGATAATACAAAATCTTAATATATATAAATATATATATATATATATATATATTTATATACGAATAGCGGATGTTAGGATAAACGGTAACTCACTTAAAATTTGAATTGTCAAAACAACATCGCTTTACTGCCCACCCTAGATTCAAATTTATGCTTCAGATTCATTCCCCACAATCGATTCTACTCCAATTTCCCCCAAATCCTCCCAACACTCAACCCTTGCTCTGATATACAAACCCAAACCACAATCAAGGAGGCAGAGAAATTGACTTGTTGAAGAACAGCCCATGTAGCATCGGCAATCAAGAGGAAGGTGCAGCATCGACAGGAAAGAGGAAGAATGACATTGAGATGAGAAAGAGGAAGCACAAAGTCAGGACGGGAAAGACAGGCTGTTCTGATATCCTCCGAAAAGTTTTGAAGGCTCCGGGGGCGGCAGATCTTCAATCCACTCACTAGTATTCACTTCTTCTTCCATGGGTTTTCTGTCATTTTGTGTTTTCCTCTCAATTTCGATTGATTTTTTTTTTTTTTTCCTCATTTACTATGAGATAAAATATGACTAAGTAATTTTTTCTAGTATATCGGTTACTCTATTTGGTGGCTGCTATGTACCTTGTTCCTGTAGAACCAAAATCAGTAACCACTTCATAATTAAACAATAAAAGTTGTGCATATAACCCAACTAATCATATAGGGATGGGACAATTGGAAAGAAACCATTTCCAGGGAGGTTGTTTGATTGAATGAATGAATGTTGTTTTGTGAAAGAGTTTCATATTTCCAAGGCAACAAAATTTTCTGACATAGCATATCAGCTTTTGATACATGAATTTGATCAGCTGAATGGAATCTTTTGTCCTTCTTTTATGAGTGAAGGACCTATAGAATATTGGGGAATGTTAATGAATGGCAAAAATTCCTCGTGGGAATTGGTATTATGTACATAGCTTAATTTTGTCCATGCCACATTTCAGAAGAACTATCACTCACAAACTATAATACGAGTCCAAAAACTCTATTTTGTTCATTATGCAGTACTCCTATGGATTGAGAAAGGAAAATGAAGTACCATGAAGAACATCAAAAGTTTTCTGGGAAAAAACACTCAAGCACAACATTCTCAAACATGTTTAAATAAATTGCAGTTCTCTATATACATCAATACGGAAGATAAAAGAATAAGATAAATAATGAAGAAAACTATAATAGATTAGTTCCTTAACCGATAAAAAGGTCAATTCGTAATGAGAAACATACTAGTATGACAAGAGAAAAAAAAACATAAATAATACAAAACACTAGAAAAATTTTACATGGAAGCATTATTCCTAAAATTGCAGCTTAAATTTCGAAGACAAATATGTAATATGCTTTACAAATATTGTTGTGAACAATCGGATTGAAACATTACTAATCCCTTCCGATTTAACTGTGTTGCTAAATAAGGTGATATGATACTAATAGATACCAGGGGAGATTCTAAGAGGATTTGGATTCTAAATTATTTTGGCATTTTTCTATCTTGCTGTGCTTTTTCCTAATTGTAGTGTTGTGTGCGAGATTCATGGACACATTTGCTATTATTATTTGTACTGATTCTTCCCTTTTGTTTTCTTTTGGTCTCATGCCTTAGAGGAAAAGGGGATATTTTGTGATGAAGTTCATAATTTAAACTACCTCAAACACATCATGTATTATTTGAATTTCATCTTATTGATGCCATTTTTAACCTTTTCATTTATTTAGATGCAATGTGAATATCTTGCACAGATGATATTTTTTTGTAAAGAAAATGTGAATGTGGAGGATACATGAGGTCAAAGATATCACAATCGGAGAAAAATTCCAATTGAAAATATTGGAAAGTGCTATAACAATAAGGTAAGATATATGAAGAACTATGAATTTGCATTTATTACATTAAAATAAGTTTTGACATAAAACCTTTTTTTTTTTCCATTTTATTGATTCACTTCATTACAGGATGGGATGAGTTGTGGGAATTTTTATTGGTGAAAGAATCTTTGGCTAGCAATTAATCAATTAAGTTGTAATTAATAAGCTGAGTATAGAAATTTAGCGAAAATAAACGAACATCAAGATTTAACAAGGTTTACCAAATTGGAATAACTCCAATCTTAGGCTACGTTCTCAAAGCAAAGCCAAGCTGCAAAATTCATTAAGATAAGAACATTACAAGAGTGTAGTACAGAACAATTGAATCCCTCTAGTTTATCATTACCCTATTTTAAGTTTTATCCTACCAACTCACAATAAGAATCCCTCTTGTTTATATCACAGCATCTTCTAGAATTCCTCTGAAGATGACAAAACTCCTCCCGAAACCGAACTCCCCCTAAGTTTTGAAACTATCCTACAAGACCTGTTGTGACACACCTATGACAATTTGCGATAGTGAAGTAAATATGCTCCTCCCGAGATATCTACCATAAATATTCGGGAATATTTATAAGGATTTTCAGCAAGGTATTTTGCTCGTGGTTTGATCATCATCTAAACCTTATCACTTAAGATAGCAATGTAAAAAGATATACGAGATATTTTTCTATAAGATAACTACAATATTAAATATGAGAATATCTAGAATAGATAAATATAACTACAGAATTAATCACAATATTAAAAATGATAATATCCAGAATAAATAAATATAACTACAAAATGATCAACTGGAGAATATTTATTTTTAAGAGGCTTACTCTAATTTAACCACTCATAACAGATATATCATCCAATTCGAAAACCGAAATAATAGTCAACCTAATGAAATCACAAATACTGAAATAATAGCCAATATAATTATCTAACAAATTCCTCCTTTAGCAAAGCATAGCTCCCAAGGTTTTTGAATCAATAAGTTGGAAAAAAAGAGTTAGAGTACCAGCAATATCAAAAATATCAACCAAGACATATTCACATCCAAATACTGAAGAAAACACAAACAGCAATATTGAATATCAAATGTAGCAATATCCCAGAAGCATTAGGCCAAATGTAGCAATATTAAATGTAGTAGCAATCAGCTTAAAAATAGAATAGCAGAGCCAGCATCAGTCAGCAAAAGCCAATGTAAAAACAATCAGCAAACACCAATGTGTTTGTCCCTTTTTGCCAACAAAAATGCCAACCATCATTCATCTAAGTCAGTAGTGGAGAAGTCATCAACTTGAGTAAGGATAGCCATAGTAACGGCCTGTTCTAATTTAGTAACTGCCTGATGAAAAGTGATCATAGTTTGTTGAACCTGGACTAATGCAGCAGGTATGGGCACAAGAGCTTGTTATAACTGCACAAGATTCTTCTGAGACAAATCAGGAGAAGAAGAAGGCAAAGACTGAGTGGCAGATTTCATGTCGTTCACCCTTTTTCCTTTGAATCATTTTGCAAAAACCTTGATCAGCTTTGTGGGATAGACAGGGTCACCGTCTGCTGAATCCCGTACATTGTGTTGTTTGAAAAGAACGGATATAATGAGAAGTGGAAAGAGCAAACTCCCATAGGCTTTATCCCACAGCTGGTAGCCACAGATAAAATATAGATGTGCTGACTGAGATCAAAAATAGAGTTAGTCCCAATAGAATATAACAGTTGAGCATGATCAGCAAATACCGTTGAAGTGTGGGTACAAGGAAACCAATCGAACATAGAGATTTTGTGAAGAATGGAGTATTTGGTAGATAGAGTAGATGCTTTAATGGCATTATCATGAGGCCATTGTTGTATGTGTCCTCCAATTAATTTAAAAGCAACATCATCAAAATTGACAGTTGAAGGGTCCTTAGATCTTGAGATAGGGTCAACAGTACCCAACCCCAAATATTCCTGAATCAAGTTAGCAGAGAAATCAAACATGTGACCTCGGACTTAGACTTTATGAAACATGGGACTGCTAGCATTTTGAATTTCATAGAGATTCACATAAAAATCACGTACCAAGCCATCAATATAAAAGGACAGTTTGGAGACTAACTTCATAAACCCACGGCCAGATAAAAACTCCAGTATCCCTACTTTTTCATGGCTAGGAATGTCAATGTTACATTCCCCTATTATTTTACGAGATATTATTGTGTTCCAGTGATTAACACAATTTGCATTTAGGAATTTTTTATTAAGTGGTTTAATAGAATTTACCCCTTGTGCTACGTCATCAGGAGAAGTATCCTTGGGCTCTTTATAATCATGAGTAGATGAGTCAGAATCCTCCAACTCCACAGGTTGAGTTGTTGACATGGAGACATGACTGGAAGACCCAAACCTCTGTCGAAGCTTATATTTCCGAGAGCCAACAACTCAATGTTTCCGTTTGATTGGGGGTTTTTCAGAACCATTGGTAACAACAGTTGATAGTTGAGGCATCGAAGGGCCAGTGGTTGGAGTTGGACGGGCTGACTAAGGAACTGCAGCGGTTGAGGAAGGCTGATTGTGTTCAGCGGCAATGGTTTTCAAAAGTTCCTGGAGACCCGAATCTTGGAGATACCCAAATATTGCACCAAAACCACCGATTGGAGTCACAGCGGGTAGAGTTGGAGTCACCGCCGACACTATGAGGGAGACATAGTGTCGCCACATTTCTCCTTCACAGCAACGTGCTTTACTCGCTGCATGATAAAATCAAGAGTGAAACTCTGCACGACCATGTGAGTATGGACAGAAAAACAAAGCACAATCGATGAGAAGAAGCTAGAGAAAAGAAACCTGAGAAACCCTCTTTCGAGAATTACAAAGATGGGAGATGAACTTCGGGATAAGTGCAAATAATATCTGAGACTTAAAAATAGATTTATTAGAAAATAAAAAGCTTAATGCAGGCAAATAGAAGACCAATTTAAATATGAAACGAAGACTAATAGACCTTGAGCATGAATCAAGGTATTTGAACTGTCAGGGACATTATACTAACCAGTAGAATTTAAACAGAATATCACCTAGGAAAACTTTAGAAAGAACAAAAAAAATATTTTTTTATTTATTATTATTTAAAAAAATAAAATAAAATATAAGTAAGACAGTCTCCTTCAACAAGATAAGTTCAGCTTAATTATCCTGATAAGATCAAATTTCCTACTCATGTTAAAGAGTTTTTAAACTTAAATTTAGAATATAGAGAGAGAAAATACCTTATCAATGTACCAGAATTTCAGTGAAGGTTTGTGTACATGATGAATATCAGCAAGATCCTTCAATCTGAGATAGTTTTCATACACCCACTACTGTAGCTCGTTTCAAGATTGTTTATGCTTAGTTTATTGCATACAAAAGTGGTGGTAACTCTTTTCTCAGAAAATAGGTAATTTAAGCCAAACTAACATTCCCTTGTTCCTCCTCAACATCTAACAAATCTGAGATAGTTTTCACACTTCCACTGAGATAGTGAAGGTAACTCTTTTCTCAGAGAGATAAGTGATTCTTTGCCGAAATCAGGTGACATTCCCTTGTTCCTCCTCGATATATATATAGATATATATATGTTTTTTTTTTTAAGAAAATTGAAGAAAACAATCATGTTTGTGTAAGCGAAGAAAAATTCTAGTTTTATGAAAGATATTTTGACATTTGTCTATATGCAAAATTTAAGAATGATAAATCTTTAATAATGATGGAGGAAAAAAATCGAAATAAGATAATGCTGTTGAATCATTATGCTATAAGGCAATTGTCATACTAGTGTTATTCATACATCAATAAAATAGACTCCTAAAGCTTTCCTTAATGATTCAAATGTTTTAGCATCTAAATTTTTAGTAAAAATGTCAGCCAGTTGTTTTTCCATTGATACATGCTCAATGACGACAATCTTAGTTTCTACCAATTCTCTAATGAAATGATATCTTATGTCAATGTGTTTAGTGTGAGTGTGCTGAACAGGATTCTTAGATATATCAATGGCAATCTTATTGTCACAAAACACAGTAAACATATCTTGTACAATACCTTAATCTTTTAGCATTTGTTGCATCCATAATAGTTGTGTACAACAACTTCAAGCAACAATGTATTCAGCTTCTGCTGTTGATAATGAAATTGAGTTCTACTTCCTGTTGTACCATGAAACCAGATTGTTTCCAAGGTTGAAACATCCTCCAGAAGTGCTCTTACGATCATCCAAGTTTCCCATCCAGTCTGCATCGCTGAAACTTGCCAAAGAATATGTAATGTCAACTGTATAATAGATGCCATAATTTAATGTAGTATTAATGTATCGAATGATTCTTTTGACTGCCATCAGGTGAGACCCTTTGAGATTTGCTTGATATCTGACACAGATGCCAACACTAGGACATAGGTCTAGTCTACTTGCTGTAAAATATAACAAGCTCCCAATCATACTCCGATACAGACTTGAATCCACAACTGTTCCTGTTTCTGTTTGCGTCTCTTGAGTTTCATTATGTGTTGCTCCTGATGAATTTCCTTTGGATTGAGCTGTCTCAAGCGGAATATTGCATTTCTCTGAGTTACTGGGGGAACCATGTCCTTTCTCTGTTGATTGTTCTTGTTATCCTGTCATTTGAGTACCAAGTTTTTCTATTTCTTCATCTTCTGACCTTGATAAAGTCACTGTAGATTTATCAAACACAACATTAGTAGACTCCATGATTTTTCCAGTACGTTGATTAATTACTCTATAAGCTTGACTATTTGTTGCATATCCAAGAAAAACATCAACATCACTTTTTTTTATCAAACTTACCAAGCCTATCTCGATCATTCAAAATAAAACACTTACTTCCAAAGACATGAAACTAACGAACATTTGGTTTCCTCCCTTTTCATATTTCATAGGACGTCAACTTTGTTCTTGTCCTAAAATAAACACTATTAATGATATAACAAGCAATATTTATTGCTTCAGTTGAAGATTTTGATTGTATTCATTTAGCACATAACATTACCCTTGCCATTTCTTGTAGAGTCCAGTTTTTCCTATCCACAATACCATTCTGTTGTGGTGTTTTTGGTATAGAGAACTCATATAATATGCCATGATCATCACAGAAATTAGTGAAAATGGTATTTTCAATTTTTTTTTCATGATCACTTCTAATACGAACAATCTTTCCAAACACATCAACTTTTTCAATCATTAATCTCATGGAAAATCTTTTGAATGATTCAAAGGAATTTGGTTTTTCCCTAAGAAAATCGACCCAAGTAAACCTTGAAAAATCATCTACACAGACAAACACATACTTATTACCTCCAACACTTTTAACTCACATAGAACCCATGAGATCCATATGTAATAGCTCAAGTGGACGAGCAGTAGTAATAAAATTGACAATTTTGTGTGTTTGATGTTTCTGTTTTCCGAGTTGAAAGATTCACACACAGCACCTGTATTACCACTAAGATTTGGAATTCCTTTGATAGCACCTATAATAGAAATTTCAATTAGTTGTTTGAAGTTTACATGTCCCAACCTCTCATGCCACAATTTAATACTATCATGACTTGCACTGTTACAAGAGATAGTTGTATCAGTAATATAACAGTTACTAGAGGATCTAGAACCAAACAGTACGCAGTTTTTATTTTCATCATATACGTGACATGCATCCTTAGTGAAAGATTATCATGAGATCAATCTTGGTCAAGTTACCTTTGGTGATGGTAAGCAGGGAAAAATCTTGGGAAAAGGAACTCTTATGGTAACAGGAATGCCTCACCTTCATAATGTGTTTTTACTAGAAGGGTTTTAGGCTAATTTAATCAGCATTAGTCAGTTGTTAAGTTCACTAAGGATGCATGTCACGTATATGATGAAAATAAAAACTGTGTACTGTTTGGTTCTAGATCCTCTAGTAACTGTTATATTACTGATACAACTATCTCTTGTAACAGTGCAAGTCATGATAGTATTAAATTGTGGCATGAGAGGTTGGGACATGTAAACTTCAAACAACTAACTAATGCTGATTAAATTAGCCTAAAACCCTTCTAGTAAAAACACATTATGAAGGTGAGGCATTCCTGTTACCATAAGAGTTCCTTTTCCCAAGATTTTTCCCTGCTTACCATCACCAAAGGTAACTTGACCAAGATTGATCTCATGATAATCTTTCAAATATTCCTTTTTATCAGTCATGTGACGAGAACAGTCACTATCAAAGAACCAAAGATCTGAATCGAACACTCTTAAAAACATAAATAAAGCCAAACATTCATGAATATTTTTCTTAACCCAAACTTGTTTAGGCTTGTGATTCCAAACCTGGTAGTGTGTTAGTGACCTGTGGAGGATAGTGTTAAACAACATCTCAAAACAGTTTGGTTTGATATGTCCTCTTCGAAGACAATAGTGACAAGTGGGTACAAACAACATTTTCTTACCTTTGATTGAATATCTTAGCATGTTAGTACTTTGTGAATGTGACTTTTTCACCTTTGAGTTTTCTGTTCTGAGAGCACAGTCATCGTAGCCTAAACCACGATGATCAACTGTCTATCGTTGTTCTACTAATATTTGATTTAGCTTTCTGTGCCACTATTCATCATCCTCACATTTTTCATTATATTGTCATGCTCCTTTGATAATCTCTGAAATTTCTGCTCCTTTACTTCACAATCTACAATCAAAGCATTGATTTTAGTTTTCAATTGTTCTTTCTCAGACATATGTGTCTTTACTTCAAGTTCTAGTTCTCTATTTAGTTTAATACACCATTTGAACAACTCTTCATAGGCTTCTAGCATTTCCTCAATGATGAGTTCACTATCACTATCTATGTCAGTTAATTTAGGAAAACATTGTCTTACCTCTGTCTCTTCATCCGGTTCAACATTTGTCACACCTGAATTGACACATTTTGACAAAACAACTTCACCATGTAGAGCAACAAAATTAACTGTTTGTTTAGTTCTTTCCTCATCCTCATCGGTTTGTTCCTCATCACTTTAGGTAGTAACAAAAGACTTTTTATGTTTTTTTAGGTAGGTTGTGTATTCAGCTTGAATATGGCCATAGCCTTAACATTCCCTTCACTGTATTAATTTGTTAGTTCTGATATTAGAATCAGTATTCTCAGAAGAAGACTTACCAGGGATTTTCCTATATCCAGTATTGTTTTTGAATTGATCAGAATTTGTTTTTCCTTTGATTTGTTTTTACATTTTGTTGCAATTTCGTGAGATCAAGGACATTGCTTGCGGAACATCTTCTCAACGATCAATTTCTAAATCAATGGGGCTAGCAACTTGAAAAGCAATACTTTTGTCCTTCCAATTTGGCTTTAAGTTCATCTCAAAGATCTATAACGAGCAGATTAGCTCATCATATTTGATCGTATCAATATAATTTACTTCTTCAATTGTAGTTACTTTATGAGCAAACCGTTTCGGAAGTGATCTCAGAGTTTTGCATACCAATGTTTTATTGGCCATTTGTTTTCCAAGCGTGAAAGACTCATTAGCTAGATCACTCAAGTTTGCATGAAAATCAGCAATAGTTTTAGTTTCATCCATTCGTAATTTCTCAAATTGAGAACTTATCATTTGTAGTTGGGAGCGGCGCACAGTTGATGTTAATTCATGTGCTGTTAGTAAAGTTGTCTAGGCTTCCTTAGCTGAAATACATAGAGCAATCAAACGAAATTGATTAATATCAACTGCATTAAAAATAGCAATAAGAGCCTTTGAATTAAAATTAACTCAAACGAAACTGAATAATATCAACTGCATTAAAAATAGCAATAAGAGCTTTTGAATTAAAATTAACTTCTCTATATTCTTCATCTGTCCAAGTATCTTTATCTTTCAACTGCTCCTTCTCATCTTTAGGGGAAGTCCATCCTTAACGGACTGAATTCTAGGCCTTTTCATCTTGTGCTTTAATAAACGCAGTCATCTAAGCCTCCAATATGAATAATTTGATCCGTTGAGAAGAGGTGGCCTATTCACAGATCCTCCTTCTTGTAGTCCACTCATTGCTGCACAAAAAGATTCTAAATCCAAAATCTTTCACTAATTCGTTAGTGTATGACTCTGATACCAATTGAAAAAAATCTTTGGTTAGCAATTAATCAATTAAGTTGTTATTAATAAGTTGAGTATAGAAATTTAGCGAAAATAAACGAACACAAAGATTTAACGAGGTTCACATTATTAGAATAAATCCAATCTGAGGTTGCATCCTCAAAGCAAAGCAAAGCTACAAAATTCATTTAGGTAAGAACATTACAAGAGTGTAGTATAGAATAATAGAATCCCTCTGGGTTATCACTATCCTATTTTAAGTTTTATCTTACCAACTCACAACAAGAATCCCTCTTGTTTTATCTCGCAGCATCTTCTAGAATCCCTCTGAAGATGACAAAACTTCTCACGAAGCCGAACTTCCCATGAGTTTTGGAACTGTCCTACAAGACTTGTTGCCACACTCCCATGATACGCTTGTGACAGTCTGCAATAGTGAAATAAATATGCTCCTCCCAAAATATCTACCATAAATATTCTCCCGAATATTTATAAGGATTTTTGGCCAGGTCTTTTGCTCGTGGTTTGATCATCATCAAAACCTTATCACTTAAGATAGCAATGTAAAAAGATATATGAGATATTCTTCTATAAGATAATCACAATATTAAATATGAGAATATCTAGAATAGATAATATAACTACAGAATTAATCACAATATTATATATGTAAATATCCATAATAGATAAATATAACTACAAAATTATCAGCTGAGAAATATTTATCTTTAAGAGGCTTACTCCAACTTAACCACTCATAACAGATATATCATAAAATTCAAAAACCAAAATAATAGTCAACCTAATGAAATCACAAACACCGAAATAATAGCCAATATAATGATCTAAAAACTGAGATGATGAACTTCCATCTATTGACTTTAACTGAGAAGCACAGATTCTTTTGTGAGAGTTAATTGCCAATGTTGAAAAAATTCTGGAAGCAAACTAAAATTCAAATGCCAATGCTAAGAAGATGTTCAAGATTATCAAACATCAAGAGAATGATAAGGGATGAAATGCGAAAGATAATTTATTGCCTCCTTGTGCTTGTTACAGTTCTAGAAGTTTCTTTAGGTTATGACTGGAGGATTCATTTGTAATTTGGAATTATCTTTGAATGTATATGATGGAATTTGTGTTTTCATGCACTTTGTATATGATTGTTATGGTAACCTTTAAGTTGTAGAATTTGGTTTGCAGGAATAGTATATAATGTGGTTGCAGTTGTTTTCTATAACTGCTGTTTTTTATAGAATTCAAGATGGTTTAGAATATGGTTTGCTGTAGAATTCAGGGTGGTTCAGAACATGGCTTGCTATAGAATTTAGGATTTTGTAAAACCGCTATTTAGAATTTACTAACTATTGAAATCGCTATTAGAATTCTAGGGACGGTAGAATTTGATAGAGTAGGCAGAGATGATTCTCAGTTGATTTGGCAGAATTTACCCATTTGCTTATGGAACATGAAATGGACAGATTTGGCTTTGACATCTTAAACTTGGACATCGATTGATTGGTTACACGAGGAGATTATTTCCCCACCTTTTGCTATAAGTCATCCTGTGATGTTTCATTTATCCATGCACAAAGATTCATCTCATTAGTTTGATTCACTATTGATTTGTCAGTAATTTAACTAGCTTTTATGTGTTATAATGTATTTATTCGAGATAATTCTAATCTAATTATGATATTTTATAAATAGTTTACTCTCATTACTTATTCTTTTGCTTGTAGGATAATTCGGGGAAAATAAAATGAAAAAGGGCAAATTTGGAAATTCAGCACGAGTCATGACATGGGCAGGATTGAAATCCAAATTAGCATGGGAAAAGAACATTTATTTGTAATTTGGATTCCAATTCTGTAATAGATAGGATTAGTCATTTCTATTAGATTTTAATAATAGTTTGAGAATCCTTTTGGGATTAGGATTAGGAAATAAGGAGTTAGGACACTTATAAATAGCCTTTCTTTAGTTATTTTTCATAAGCTCTCAATCCCAAGGCTTAGGGATCCCATCCCTAAGCTTCGGAATTTCAATCTCAAAAGTTAGGACTATCAAGAAGGATTCTCGAGGAAGAAGAAATTCATCAAAACCGATAAGATCATATAAATTCTTCTTTTCTCTTCTACTCTTTTATGTGCTTTAACTGTTATTATGTATTGCGAGTAGATTTATTTGTTAGCTAAAACATGAAATAGATTTATGTTTTTATGGGTTTATGAGATATTCTTTTTTGTTAAAGATTTGATCTTTTGATGAGTATTTATGCAATTCTTATTTTCATCTTATTAATTGTATTTTTTGATTTAGCTTGATCACTTAGATTGATTTGCATGATTATATTGATAGGATTCAAATATTATCGCTAAGATTAATAAATCCAAAGGTAGCAACTATTGTTCAAATTTGATTTGGTTAACAACTTTATTTGACTTTAGAGAATTGTATGAATCAAATGACATGAGTTAAAGCTACTTTATTTATGTAATTTGACTTTGGTGATGCCTTGATGCTTATGCAATTTAATTGATTAAATTTATAGTTTGCTACGATAAGTTTAATTGATTAAATTAGGGATTTTATTTTTAGCTACGAGAAGTAGATCTATTTAAAGGATAGGAATTTGAACGCTAAGATAAAGTCTAAAATCAACTGCTCAATTATATTATCGATGATTTTCTCCATAAAGCATAATCTATGAGCTGTTCTTGTTAACTACTTTCCTGATTAATAACTCCTACCTTTGGATTGTTTTCTTTTAATTTGCTCTTTTTAAGTTGTAGATTTTTAATACCTCAATTTCATTCCCCAAACCTTGTCAATTAGTAGGTTTTTACTTAAAACAAATTCTTTATGGGATTGACCCTTAATTGCCCTTGCTATATGTTAGGAAAAGTTAGGTATTAATTTGTTTGTATTAAAGATGCTCGATCAACTATGATGCATGGGGACCTTCCCCCATTAATCTTAACTATGGTTTTTGATGGTTTATTATCTTTGCAGATGTTTGTACTCGCATGCATGACATGGATTTACTTCTTGAAACAAAAATCAGCTACAACGGCAACAAATGATTCGGACTTAGAAAGAAAATGAGGTAGCATAAAGAAAGAATAGGTTTATCCTTGTGACAATCACATCTCAGCTAATTATGTGAAATATGTTACAACCAAATATGTGAAATATCTACTTACAAGATTAGAATAGCCTAAAACCCTCGTCAGAACATAAAGTCTTCTAGAAATAAAATAATAATAATAATAAACCAGGGAAAAAAAGGTATTTGAAGTTTTCAACTACCCTGTATCTGGTTGAATTTTAATTTCACATAATTCTACTACATTATGAAATCAAGGCAATCTTGCCTATATCAAGCTTAAATATGCCATGGAGGCATGAACAGATAGATAATACACATCAACTAAATTAGAACAAAAAAAAAGTGTATTTCCATTTTGGGAAACTATCATCATGCGGTCTCTGCCATTAATGTCATATCCAATTCTTCATCTGAATCAATACAGACTTCATAATCATAGTATGGGTTAACCTGCCACAAAAAGTTTCTAGTTAATTTTTCTTCTTGACAAACTAGTTCATACAGTATTTTGTCTTTTCACAATCAATATAATTTCAAATGTAATTTAGGATCCAAAAAAAAGGGAGGGAGGAATCAAACTACAAAATTTCCAAACACATTCAAGGAAGAAACAAAAAGAGAATTTTTTCAAAAGTAATGTTCACAATCAATATTATTTCAAATGTAATTTAGGATCCAAAAGAAAGGGAAGGAGGAATCAATCTACAATAGTTCCAAACACATTCAGGGAAGAAACAAAAAGAGAATTTTTACAAAAGTAATGTTCAATAGATAGCAATTTCAAAGCTAATATAATGATAAAGTAAAGAAAGTTGGAACCAATAGGATAAGACCACATTGAACCAGAATTATTGAAGTTGTCAAATAACCAATCTCAAGTCCCATTACTCTTGTTGTTCCTTGAAGACAAGTTGCTAACACTATATCCATGCCAATTAAAGCACATCTTGAAGTAAACTAATAGTAGACTATAAACATTCCATTACATAACTTTGTTAACCAAATGTTACACCTCCCAGCTATAGAAAACTGATGAAATATACCATAAAACTTTATTCACACACACAAAGAAAAGTGATGTCATATGCCATAAAACTTGCTTTCCAAGACTTCTTCCTCATGTTAGAGATTGAAGCCTAACAAATAAAACACTTGTATGTCAGAGAAAAATTATTAGACATCACAAAAGAGACTTCAACAAGGACTATATGAGCCATTACCTGCATGAGATTCTAGTTCCTCTTCATCAGACGACTCTAAATTGAAGCTTTCCCTTTTTCCAGTATTCTACATGTCCTTCACTCATAAAAGAAGTATAAAAGAGTCCATTCAACTAATCAAATTCATGTATCAAAAGTTGATATGCTATGTCAGAAAATTTTGTTCCCTCGAAAATATGAAAACTTTTTCACCAAACAACATTCATTCATTCAAACAATGGGTTCTTGCCAATTTTCCCATCCCTATATGATCAGTTGGGTTATATGCACAACTTTTTATTGTTTAATTATGAAGAGGTTACTGATTTCAGTTCTACTAAAGCATGGTACATAGCAGCTACCAAATAGAGTAATAGATATACTAGAAAAAATTACTTGTCATCTTTTATTTCATGGTAAATGAAAAATAAAATCCTAACAATCAAAACTGAAAGGAAAACACAAAATGACAGAAAACCCAATGGATGAAGGAGTCAATACAAGGGAGCAGATTGAAGATCCGTCGCTGCTAGGGCCTTCAAAACTTGTCGGAGGATATCAGAACAGCACGTTGTTTCTTCCTCTTTCCCGTCCCGATATCGTGCTTCCTCTCTCCCTGCTCAATGTCGTTCATCCTCTTTCCTGCCTATGCCACACCTTTCTCTTTTGATGAGGACATCGACCAAGATGGATAAACTAGTTTGGACCAGCAAATTACACAAGCCAAGCCCACGCTAGGGAGTCCACGAAGGTCCAAGCTACTGCAAGGAAAACGAGCCTAATCTGGACTGATTTGGACCTTCTACCTTGGTATAGGGGTTGTCTCATAATGCGCCAAAACTTGACTGGATGATTGGAAACAGACTGCTGAGCAATACTCATCGCTTTGTCATGACGTACGAAGTTTTTCGACCATTTGGGATCGTCTTGATTGGTTTTTGGGTATTTTTTAATGTTTTTTGGGTTTTCCTAATAATTTAGGGATATTTTGGTAATTTCGTTTGTTTTTTTGTTTTTTTTTTCTGATTTTCAACTAGAATTAGGTTTTAATTTTTGAATTGTTTTTGAATTAGGTTTAGGATAGATTTAGATCTTTAAATACTGGTCATTTGTCTTAGTTTTAGATAGCTTTTATTTTTCAACATTATTCCAGGAAACAAAATCCTTTCTTTCTTTACTTTGGTGTGAACTGTAATTCATAGTAAGCCAAAATAGTGAGTGATCATGCAAAACATCCCCTTTTCTTTTTCCTATTTGAATTATTGTTCAGTTTATTGCGGACGATTCACATCATCCTGCATCATCTTTAACACTGATACTGCATGGGTTGTTCTTCGGCCAATCAGTTTCTTTGCCTCACTGATTTTGGTTTGGATTTGTATATCGGAGCAAGGGTTGAGTGTTGGGAGGGTTTGGGGGAAATAGGAGCAGAGTCGATTGTGGGGAATGAATCTGAAGTCTGAATTCGAATCTAGAGTGGGTAGCAAAGACCTCGTTTTGACGATTCAAATTTTAAGTGGGTTACCATCTATCCTGGCATCCACGTTTCGTAGGGAGTGCCTCATCGCACTCATTATATATAAATATATATATATATTTATTTATTTATTTATTTATAGTTATAGTTATATATACTATGGCTGTTAAATTCACGAGTAAACTCATAAGAGTTTACCTCATATACTCATGTAATCGAGTAAACTTAGTTCAAAATCAGAAATTGTTGTAAAATCAATGAACTCGTGAGTAGAATCGGTAAACTTGATCAAGTTTATTGAATTCACTAAATTTGCCTTCTTTCACTAATCTTGAAGAAAATATTTCAAGTCTCGATCTAATATCCATGATCTATTTGTGCAATTCAAAGTATAATTAGATCAAAGTTTCTATAATCGGTCCTTCTATCTCAAAGGAATTGAGAGAATTCTAAAATTAATTTAAGTTATTCTTTTTCTTTGATTAATCCAAATCTTCAAAGTTATTCTTTGCTAAATTCTAACACATTTTCAATTCCCAATTATAATATTCTTAGTTCCTAATTGGATATAAAGTATGAATTGTCAATAGGTAAACATAAACTTTTATTGTTTTTAATTGAATTAATTATGAACTTTGCGTTTACGTTCACTAAAATAAAATAAAATAAAATAAATTTGCCATCTAGTGATGGTATATTTCCACCTGTAAATGTACATTTTCCTTAAGCACAATATGTTGTCAAAAATATAAATATTTTTTAATTTTTTATAATTTTTCTATATTCAAATTTTAATTTTAATTTTTAATAAATATAAAAAATAAATTATTTATTTATATTATTAATCAAATATAAAGTTAAATTAATGATAAAGTCAATGATTATTTACTTAATTTTAAGAAGTAATAATATACTCATGGATTTATGTAAAAAATAAATTCACTTACAAAAGTTTTAAGAAGTCATGTGGGATTGATTAAGATATATATATGTATATAAATATATATATATATATATATAGATATAGATATTGACAAGTTCTATAGTGACAGTAGTTTTATCCATAAATAAATAATTATATACTGTCATATTTTTCTATCAAAATAAACAATTTATAGTGATGAAATTATTTTTCTGTCAATAATGTATCTACCTATAGTGTTCAAAATATAAACCGTCAAAATAAAAGTACCATATTCATGATTGTAAATACCATCAACAATAATCAATTTTTGATGACAGAAAATTTCTATGAGTAAAAAAATCATCACTACATGGAAATTTATTTGTTTTGATTATATATACAATTAAATCTAGGATGTTGATATATTTTTTGTTTTGATGACGTATATTTATTTCATGTTGAGGTTAGATTAATTTTTGTTTTAAAAATTATTTTATAAGTATATTTAATTGAAATATAACTCTAAAATTTTACTTTACAAGTTTAGGATATAAGTTTATTGAGCCTCAAATGGATTTACGTAAACTCTCAAGTTTGAAAACCTTGTATATTATATTTACCTTTTGTAAATAGCATATTTCAAATGTTATTAAAATTAGTTAGAAGTAGTTTGATTGCTAAAAGATTGTATATAATATAATATTCTAGAAATCTTTTAAATTACAAATATATACATATATCTTTTTGTTCACAACATAATATATATATATATATATATATATATATATATATATATCTATAGAAATGCTAT